>QZWS01000196.1:0-17986 GCA_004114245.1 Zoopage sp. CT-All
AGGACGTCCGGGGGGTGGGCGGCAATGGCGACGAGCTCGGGGTTGGCTTCGTACTGGCGGCGGTCCATCAGTCAATAGTGATTCGCCGCGGCTGACTGTTTGTACATGCAGCAATTGCACGGCACAGCCATGCTGCCATGCTTGTGAAATCGTACCACTTTCTGTTCTAAATTCCCAGCGCCATCGATGGCCGACGCTGTCACCACCCAAGATTTTGATATCAGTCGTCGCTTATTCTCGCAGACTTTGCACGACAGCGGCGGGCAGGCACCGGACGACGCGGTGGCGCAGACCGTGCACAGCATGCCCGCAGCGTCATCTGTCGGCGCCCAGCAGCACCAGGCCAGTGCCACCGTATATGGCAAGCGCAGAGGCGACCCAGAATCAAGCCGAGTCGTACGCCTTGTTCCCGAGGAGCTCGGAGCCGTTTCCTCCGCAACGGTGATCGACAGTTCCGTGCTTGGTTGGCATGCACAGCGTGACTCGTCATTCACAGCGGATTCGGCCGCCGATGAACTGGCCCACAGCGATCATGTGCATGACCACGAAAATACCAGTGCGCATGGGAGAGTGACCACTGGATGCGAGAGAAACGAGCAATCTTGCCTTGATGCCGAGCAGCATGACCAGTCTACAGAAGCATCGCCGCTGTTCGCTATCCACCCCTCTGGCGTCGTCGGTGAGACGGCAGGCGTCGAAAATGACAACAAAGCGGATGCTAGGAACGCGCCACCAACGCAGACTGAGACCCGTCAGTGCCGAATATGCTTTGGCGATGCGTCGGATGAACCCGCCCTTGGCCGTCTCATCTCCCCCTGTCGATGCCGCGGCACCATCAAATACGTGCATCTGGAATGCTTGAATATGTGGCGACGCCATGCAGCTGGCTCAAGCGCCGCAATTGGCGCAACGCCAGTCTCGGCGCCTGCATACTATAAGTGCTCGCAGTGCGGGTTTGAGTATGCCTTCCGACGGACACGGATCGCAATGTGGATCAGCGGCACACTGGCGCAGGTGCTGTTTACCATGATGGCGTTTGCTTTGGCGCTGATGATTGGTGGAGTGCTGATGAAGGCGATACTGGTTTGGACAGGCATGCTGGACGACTTGTTCGACCCCACTTTGGACGGATACACCATTGCAGCCGAGCCGCCCGTCTATCCCGGCACGGAACCTTCCGACTCTCGCAGCGACGCGGCAGACGACTTTGACATCGAGGCATGGGTCGACTGGTTCGGCGACTGGCTGTTTCCGCCGCAACAAGTCATCCACCTGCACCCGCTCATCATCGACCGCATCCACTTTGCGTTTGGATTTCTCCTCCTTGGCCTCTTTGGCTTTGTCCAGTTTCTCTTCACAGCGGCCATGGTTGGGCCCATCCCGCTCGGGTTCCACCATGCCCGACGCGGTAACCCCAATATCCGCATCCGACCGAATGCGGCGGGTGGCACTGAGGCCGCCGGAGTCATTGGCGTGCTTATTGCCTTTGCGGTGGTTATTGGGTCGGTGAGGGCGGTGGTGGAGATCTGGCGGGCTGTGCGGCGGGCTGTGGCATGGCAGCTGGAGCGCGTTGGAGCCGTGGTCTTTGACATAGCGGATGAGCAGGATGACGCGGCGACGCAGTGACGCGGCGATGCGGTGACGCGGTGATGGCATGTTGTTTTTCTTGATGCTCCCTGTGTATATCTTCTGTGGCTGTAAATGTAGCTCCTGGCATTTTGGTGCTCGGCTTGTACTGACTGTTGCCACTGCACGCGGGAGGTCAGTCAAAGCTTGTATATAACGCCACGAAGCGACCTGCAGGATCTCCATGCGTTCGGTCGCCGCGCTGCTCCTGCTGCTCCTCAGCCTCGCTGCCTCCGCCGCGGTGATCCACGCCTGGGAAAAGATCGACTACGATATTTTCGAGCTCGTCGACAGCCTGCGCAAGGACTATCCCCCGTCGCCCGCCACATCCCCCCCCGAGGATGGCGCCGACGCGGACGACGCCACCGCCACCCCCAAGGATATCACCTTCTACGAAATCTTGCAGCTGACGCCAGACGCATCCCTGCAAGATATCACCAAGGCGCACCGCAAGCTCTCCCTGACGCTGCATCCGGACAAGAACCCGGACGACCCCGATGCCGAGCGCATCTACACCCGCATCGGCGCCATCACCAACATCCTCAAGGACCCGGAGACACGCACGCGGTACGACTATTACATGCGCAACGGAGTGCCTGTGTGGCGTGGCTCTGGGTGGTATTACGCGCGGGTGCGGCCGGGCTTGGGATCGGTGGTGGTGGGCCTGCTGGTGTTTGCCAGCCTGGTGCAGTATCTGCTGGCGTGGGTCGGTCGGTGGCGGGAGATGGCGCGGTGGAGAGAGGAGATGGCGTTTCGCAAGGCTCGGGCGCCAAAGCGGTCTGTCAAGAAGAGCAAGGCGGTGGCGTCCGCGGGAAGCGGGGTGGATTCGCCCGGGGCGATTGACGACGAGGACGAGGCTGCCGTGGCGATTCCGCGCCCCAGAATCGTCGACATGCTGCTGTTTAGGCTCGTGCTGCTGCCTGTGACGCTTGCGAGGATGGTGTTTGGCAAGAAGGCAGTCCCAGAGGCGGACAATGAGAGCGACGACGGCGCATCGTCATCCTTCAAGGCAAGACGAAGCGTTGCTCGTCGCCGTGGAGAGCCCATTATGTGGAGCGATGACTAGTCTTGACGCCAATAAGATGTTTATTTGGTATATGCGTGCCACTATAGATTGGAGATGACCTCGAGGGTGAAGTCGGTGGTGGAGTGCTGGCCACCCATGTCGGGCGTCCGCACCGCACCGGCCCTGATGGTCTGATACACAGCGCTGGCAATCCTCGCCGCGTGATCCTCCAGACCGAGATGGCGCAGCATCATGACACTGCTTAGCAGCATGGCGGTCGGGTTGGCGCTGTTCCTGCCCTGGATGTCTCTGCCGACGTGTCGGCAGCCGGGCTCGAACAGGGCAAACTCGCGGCCGAGGTTGCACCCGGGCACGATGCCGGGGCCGCCCACCAGCGCGGCGGCGACGTTCGAGACGATGCTGCCGTAGAGATTCGGGGTAAGCACGACGTCAAACTGCTGTGGACGCGACACCAGCTGCATGGACGCATTGTCGACAATCATGTCCGAGACCTCGATGCCCGTGTCGGCATACTCCTCGCGCGCGACCCTCCGGAACGTGTTTAGGAAAAGGCCGTCGCCAAGCTTCATGATGTTTGCCTTGTGGATGCAGGTGATCTTGCGGCGGTTGTTGCGCACGGCAAAGTCCAGCGCGAAGCGCGCAATGCGCTCGCTCTTCTCCGCCGTGATGATCTTGAGCGACTCGACCACGCCGGGGTACGACTGGTGCTCGAGGCCCGAGTACTCGCCCTCGGTGTTCTCGCGCACCACGGCGATATCCACGCCCTGGTGGCGCGTGGGGTGGCCGTCGACATTGCGGCAGAGCGACACGGATGCGAACATGTCCAGATCCTTGCGCAGCGCCACGTTGAACGAGCGGTGCGCGGTGCGCGCCACGGGCGTGTAGATGATCCCCTTCAGGCCAACCTTGTTCCTGCGCAGCGACGCCACCGCCTGGCGGTACTGCTGCGAGTCCTGGGCGGGATGGCCGCTGACATCATGCTGGTCCCACTCGACCGGCACGCTGGCGGCACGGAACACGGTTTTGACGGCGGCGGCGGTCTCCTGGCCAATGCCGTCGCCGGGGATGAGGGTGACGGTGAAGCGGGAGCCGTATTGCTTGGCGGGGGCCGGGGTCGAGTCGCGGGCGGTGTTGGTGGTCGGCAGGTGCGAGATGGTAGCAAGCGCGCGGCGCACGGGCGTGGCGGAAGGTGCCGTGTATGGGCTGCGGCGCAGGGAGCCGGAGAACGAGGACCGTGCGGCGAGCATGGTAGATCGAGGATGTCGCCGGGCAAGCGTCAGACCAAAAAGGCGAACAGCAGCGATGTGTGGACGGCGGTGTTGCCGCGCCCGAGTCCGAGGGACAGCAGAAGCTGCGCAGTAAGTGCGCATTTGCGGTGTCCTTGCGGTGCATTTGCAGTATACTGACATGTCCGCTTGGAGCAGTCTAGGCTGGGATATGTCCACGTGGCAGGACTAGTACTGAAGCACAATTGATTTAAGCAGCCTTATGCAGGAATATTCGCTGCGGCGCTGCCAGGCTGCGTGCGTCTTCCGCTGCAGTCCAGTTCGTTCAGCATGTCGTGATGGAGTGGCCTGCCCGATCGGGAAGGAGGTCCCTGCTCCCACGCCATCCTGCCCGCCATGCCGACATCCTACCCGGCCTCGCCCGCTGCAGGCTCCTCCAACTCCCCCGACTCTCCCTCCCGCGCAGCACCGCCGCGGCGAGCAAACTCGTTGCTCGGCACGCTCTTTCCCGGATTCCTGTCGGCTCGCGATGCCTCCGCCACACCCTCCTACTCCGTTCCGAGCTCCCCCGTTGCCCAGACCGCGCCGACTTCCGGCGCCGCCGATTCCGCCCCCCTGCCGCCGCCGCCGCACCATCGCCCGCGCCGCCGCACCCAATCCATGGTCGCGGAGCGCACCATGACCTCATCGGCCCCAGCCGACATCGCGCCGCACCCCAGCCACCAGTACGACTACGACGTGTTCGCCGCTGTGCGTGTGGGGACGTCCTCGTCGCGGGATTTGGAGGACGCGCGTCGCGGGCTGCTCCCGCTGCACAGGGCCCGGACCACGTCCACCGCGAGCGCCAGCAGCGATGGCGTGCTGGACTCTGAGGCCGATGTGTTGCGCAGCGTCGAGATGTCGGTCATGTTTGCGCCCGAGTAGCCCGTGGGGCGCGCCTTCCGCTGTATATACTCTCTGTGCCCGGGCGTCGGGTGTGTGTAGATTGATTCTCGAATATATTCCTCCCCTTGCGTTGCATATCTACTCAAACAGCCATGCATGGATGCTCGGGCGCTGCCATCGTCAATAGCAATGACACACAGATAAATGATGGCATGTTAAACTGCATTTCAGCTCTGCTTTCTGGTCTTCAACCACTTGACCGCTCATGCTTGCAATGATGCTTATGGCTTCATAAGTACCCCCAGACTCGCAATGCCAGCAATTTCCTTGGGACTGGATGCCTTAGATTTAAGCTCATCGTAATTCTCCTGAGTATACCAATCACGGTCCCTAATTCCCCAGCTGAGTAATTGCTCAATTGCCGCAGCGCGTGCCCTAACGAGTGCCTCTTTATCCTCTGCTGACTTGGTATGGTTAAATTTCGTCCTTATATCCAGATATGTTTCCAACTTGCTAGCATAATGCGTATTGGCAAAGTTGCGTGAGTCAGTAATTAGCTGAATTTCCTGCTCATTACTGTGTGGATCATATGTGCCTTCCTTTACCAACTTGGCCTTCAAAGCATTTCTCATAGTGCTCTGAACAATATTCCATGCTACCTCCCTAGAGGAGGAGGGAGTATGCTCAAGCATTGGTATATGGATCTGGCTAGGACCAACTGGATCCAAGATGTCTGTGAGAGTGAGCCCACGCGTTGGCATCCTGTTTTGGTAGCTAGCATCAGCTGGGGCCAAGATGCAAGTAGCAGTAAGGGCAATCAGAGCAAGGAGAGATGAGTGATAGAAGAGCATATTTCTGGTGATTTGTTATTGCAGAGGTGCAGTGTGTAGGCGATTGCAGGCGTGGATGTGAGCGTGCTGGGGCAGCTGGCTGGTGGGGGAGAAAAAAGAGGTGGCAGAAATTTGACAGCCTGGCACGGTTTTCATTGCAATGGCCACATGGCCGCCATGCGGGATTAATGTCACTGGGCACATCCATCTTTCCATTATTACAGCAGACACTGCACTAGATATCCAAACACATTTGACATAATTACAGCAAGAACAATATAACACCTGAATAGGGTGCCACTAAGCAGACTGGGCCATTTCACTGTCATGGCATCCCTTACTGGTCATCTCCATCACTGCACAAAACGTTCATTCTTATACGATACAGCCATTAAAAATACCCCTACCCCTCCACCGCCGTCTCCGGTACAGCTCCTGCCTCGCGACCGTGCACGCGTAGTCGATATAAACACACCACGCCGTCGTTGCGACCCCAATTACTTTTCACTCGTAGCTGCACCGTCCTCGTAACAATACCTCGCGCAGCGTCCTCAACCCAATATGTCTGCACTGGCGCGACAAAGCCCCGAGCTTCACGGTCGACCTGGTACTCTGCTGCGGCAATGCGACGCACCCATCGGCCAGTGTCCGTGTCTGTCTCCCAGCCTGGCGGCGGGCTTTCCTTACTGTCGGGCTCGGCAATCGCCCACAGCTCCACCGACCGAGGCGAAAAACCAATATCCAGGGCAACACGCACGTCAACATGTTCTAGGGTGAACGCGTCCACAGCAATGCTGCGTGCCAGCCGAACGGTCAGCTTGGCGTACCCACCCTCAACCGCTGGAATCTGAACCGGCCAGCAATCGCCAAGCTGCTGTGATGGCGTGAGCGCTGTCTCGGGACCGCGCACGGCTCCAGGTGCCGGATTAAAGATGCCCGGCATCCAGGCATTCCAAATCTTGCTAAGGAAGCCGCGAGGAGATGGTTGGAACGTCGGCGAGGTCATGCCCGAAAGAACAAGGGCACCGCCTGCATGCTGCGCATAATCCACCACTGCGATATCGTCGGCACGCGCTCTGGCCATCTCGGCTCGAATCACCATCCGCAGCTTGTGTTCTTCTGCTCGGGAAATATCCAATCCGCTGCGACCGCTGCTCATGTCGGCACGCACCAGCTCGTTCCTCATCGATGAAAGATCCAGCACTCGTCCGCTGTGCACCGCCTGGGTCAGAACAAGGTCCACTTGGCGGCGCACCGTTTCCTCGATCAATTTGGGCAGCGAGTCCTTGCGCGCAGCCAGCAACTCCATCACCTTGACGATCATCTCGTCAGGGATCGTGCCATCGCTCAAGGCGTCTCGACCGTTATGTGATGCGGTCGTCTGTGCCTTCAACGCTTTGTAATTCTCGGCGAGCAATTTCAGCTCGGACTGCATCGCCGTTAGACCATCGTATATTGAGCCAGCGCCCATGTCGCCGCCCTTGCCACCGCTTCCAGCCTGGTTTGCAAGCTCGAGGCGGACACGGATCAACGACTCTTCTGTCTGCCTCACGCGCTCTTCGAGATCATGCATGGCGCTACCGAGCCTATCCTCCACTTTCCCGACACGCGATTCGGACTCGCCCTGTTTCTGCGAAAATCCTATGACGCCAGCGGACAGCTGCTGCATGTGGTTGTTGAGTGCGTCCAGACGCAAGCGTAGTTCTTCCTCGGCATTGCCGGATATAGAGTGCGATGATGGCATTGGAAAGGAGAATTTCGGCATGTAATCCCCAAAATTTCCAGATGGCGCACGAACCCAGTTGCGAGGACTGAACCAGTTCCCGACAGAGTGAAGAATGCGCCCCGCAGTTGACGATGAATCCCAAGCAATTATGATCAGGATGAGAGCGGCGGCGGTAGCAGCGGCAGAATACGTCCCGCGAACACCAAACTTGCGTACAGCTGCAAGGTACAAAAGCTGCGCGGGCCAGACCACAGCGAAACCAATGGTTACTTTCACCGCTTCCTTCACAGACCAGTAGACGCAAAATAGGATGAAAACGAGCTGAGCAAAAAACCATCGCGAAAGACGTCGTGAAGGGCGGCGGACGTACAGCTTGAACCATCGACGGGCGGCTTGCCAGTGGGTACGAACGCCAGGCGAAGCCGTGGCGTGCCGTGTAAGATGATGACCGGTTGGTATATCGTCCATGCCCAGTGCAGGATAGTCGTCCACGCCGCCAAAGTCCTGCTGTTGGCCATCAATGGCAAACGTCTCGTCGCCCTGGTCGTCATCGCCCTGGTCGTCATCCTCCAACTCGTCCTCTTCAGCGGACAGCAGCCCACCTGCCAAACGTGTCTTGTCACGGCGCGGGGCGGATCGTCTCCTACGACGCCGACCATTGGCACCAAACCCAGGCCCCACCAGCATACCTTTGTTACTACGCCACGCGCCGTCATCGCCATCGTCGCCAGCATCTGGGTCCGAGCTGACAGCATCCGTGTCGTCCTCGGACACCACCACATCTTCGTAGTGCCCATCTGGCTGCACCACGCGCTTAACAACCTGCCGTCTGCGCCGCTCGCCCTCGACAAACCGCAGCCGCTCCGGACCTTTGACAGCCTCGCGCAGCCAATACGGGCTGCTCTGTGAACGCCGTCGGTCGGCATAGTTGGTGATGATGACCTCATCGTCCGAGTCCGTTTCCGAGTCCGATCCACGGCCGGTTTCACGGATCCAGCGTGGCGAGCTGGCGACCATGCGCCAAAGCCGGTCGACTACCGAGGTCGGCGGGGCAGGCTGCTGGTAGTCGGTCTCAGCCTCTTGCTCCAAGACGCCATTGAAGGCGACTCCGGTGACGCGGCGAGATTTACGAGTGTCGGTGTCGGAGGTGTCAGTCAAGTGCAGTGATTCATCGTCCTCGTCGTCCTCATCGGAATACAGCTCCATGGTTTTGCGCCGCCGAGATCGAGCGCGCGCGCCTTTTGCGCCGCCGCCGACACTCTGGCGTGGCTCCTTGGACGGCATAGCAGTCTGCTGCGAAAAGCCGTTGGTAAGCAGCGAGTCGGCAGGCGTGAGGACGGGCACGTCAGGATGGTCACCCACCGGTGCTGCATGCCGAGCCTCTTCCTCGATGCCGTTGGCGGCGACCTGCGATGAAGCTGGCTGAGAGGGAGGGAGGAGCACGTCAGACGTGCTAGACGGGAACTGTGGCGGTGGCTGAGAACCGGCAAGTGTGACGGGTGCAGCCGAGGAAGTGTTGGATGCGCCGCCGCGCGTGGTTCTGCGACGCGAGGCCATCAAAATCTAGCCACCATGCGTGAGTTTTTAGAAATAATACCGAGCAAAGAGGACGGTACGCTGAGTGGCGAGCGACGGAGGCGGGTAGGCTCGCGTTGTTGTGCGAAAATTGAAAGCAGAGCAGGGTCGGACAAAACATCAGTAGTGCCGTCGTCATCGCGACCATGGCCAGCAAAGCGCGCTCTCGGGCGCTCCACCTCCTCGCCTGGGTGCCGGTCGGCCTTTGCATTCTACAGTATAGCGGGTATAGAATCGTGTGGATCGGCGGGAACTCGATGCAGGTGGGTCGCAGCTCCAGCGCTGGCTTGCAGGCTGACGCGGCGCAGCCCTCGCTTAATCCCAGCATCGCACCTGCAGGACGACTGCAACGGTATAGGGAGAACCTGGTTCTGGCGAGGTGCGGCAACGGCGTGTACATTGGCCGGGGCGACGTTGTCCTATTCCGGTCGCCATTGGAACCGAACCGGCTTGTAATCAAGCGCCTGCTTGCGCTCCCGGGGGACTTGGTCAGTCAACGGTACCGGGTCAAGCAGCCGATGTATCAACGAGTCCCGCCCGGGCATGTCTGGGTGGAGGGCGATAATGGGCTGCGGAGCCGTGATTCGAACGCATACGGCCCTGTATGTTGCCAAGCCTGATCGATGCTTGTCCACCACTGACGGCTGACGACATGTAGGTTCCATTTGGGCTGGTTGAAGGCCGCATAACGCATGTGTTGTGGCCGCCATCTCGGCTTTTTGAGCGCATACAGCAGCGCAGGGCGGACAACGAGCGCGTGATTTGGGAGTCAGAAACAGCGAGCGGCGTCGCGATGGAGGAAAGACGAATACGAGCATTTGACCCATGGTGGTCGTACAAGTAGGCCACTGGAGTGCAGTGTAGGATACTTTATACAGGCGATGTACGCAAAGTAGCCACGACGCGAGCCAATCACCGGACAATCAAGAAATCCCACGGCGACACCGCGCCGCCAGCAACCTTCTCCGTCTTGTGCGAGACGTAGGGCTTGAGCTCAAGCAAGCGTCAGTCGCAAGGCTAGGAGTTGTGCGGCGGCTACCTGGCAATCGGACAAATCCGGCACGACGTAGTGCGGCACCTTTGCCCAGTTGATGATGTATCCGCCTGCGAGCAGTGTCAGCAAGGACGACAGTTGCCATGCAGCACGCACCCTTCTTTGTATGCCGCCCCAACGCGCCTGCCCTGTTCCCTGCAAACTATCAGCGTCGCCGCATAGCAGCAGGAGCTTTACCCTTGTAGTAGTTGTGTCCGCGCTTGGCGGTCATGGGCCGCCGCAGCGCGCCAAGCAGAAAGCGCGAAGGGATCATGCGGATGCAGGGCGTTGACTGCGGCAGGCATGGATCGTCGTCGCCCAACCCCCGCGCCCATCCCCGCTGCTTCGCCGGCGCAGATCGAGCAGGACAGCGTCCACCGGGTATACGACGTCATCGCGGAGCATTTCAGCTCGACGCGGTACAAGCCCTGGCCGGTGGTGGAGCGATTCCTGCACGCCATGCCCTCGGGCGCCGTTGGTGCCGATGTCGGCTGCGGCAACGGGAAGTACATGGGTGTGCGGGGCGACATATCCGTCGTTGGCTGTGACCGGTAGGCCCGTTTCTCCGCTGCTGCGTTCAGCGCAATCGTTCGTAGCTCGGCGAAGCTGGCGGAGATTTGCCGGGACCGAGGATTCGATGTCTTTGTAGGCGATGCTCGCAGCGTGCCTTTTCGCTCCTCGTCCATGGTCATCGTCGTCCAATGCTCTGTGGTTCTAATGGCGGATTGCTAGGATTTTGCACTGTCGATTGCAGTGATACACCATCTCGCTACTCCAGAACGACGGGTCCAAGCCATTCGGGTATCTCTGTCCGCTCCGCTCATCGCCCCTATACTCAGCCTTTAAGGAATTGGCAAGACTGCTGCGTGTGGGTGGCAAGGCACTCATATTCGTGTGGGCCCTCGAGCAAAAGGTGCGCTATGCGACATTGCTTGCCGGTGCAACATGCATCACGCTAGGGCAAGCGGCAGTTTGATGGAGCGTGCCAGGACGTCATGGTCCCATGGTCGTTCGCACCTGGCAATACCAGCGCCCCAAGTGACTCACCAGTGGTGTACCAACGGTGCGACGAGCGATGATCTCCCATCTACTGATCCTGGCCAGGTACTATCACATGTTCAAGCAAGGCGAGCTGGATGCATTGGTCGCTGCAGCACTTTCACCCTCAGGTGGGATGCAAGCGCGCGTCGAAGAGAGCGGCTACGATCGAGATAATTGGTATGTCATTATCGAGAGAACGGCTTGATGTGTCGTGTACAAATGCAATCGCCGGGATTCGAACGGACAGCCTCTGCAGCAATCCAGACCTCGCATTCTCCCTCCGCCGCCCCGATGGTCAAAGTCTACCAACACACACATGCCTATCCGCATCCCTGGAGCGATGTGAGTCGTGCCTACTGGCTGCGCTATCCGAACCCCTACGCCCGCCACATCGTCTCCGTCGACGTCCTGTCGCGCCATCTCGACCCAGCCACCCAACGCCTGCACACCACTCGGCTCATCGTCAAGCGCGGCGTGCTGCCGAAATGGTCCAGGAAGCTGTTCAATGTGTCCGAGGCGTGTGTGCTCGAAGAGACTGTGGTGGATCTCGGGGAGCGCATGATGACGGCAAGGACAAGAAATATCAATCATCAGCGGATCTTGTATGTCGAAGAGACGCAGACGATATGCGCGTCGCCCACGACGGAGAGCGCGTCGGCGTTGGTCAGGACCGAAGCGAGATTCATGAGTGGCCTGGGCTGGGGCATGCGGACGAGGATCGAGGGGTTTGGCGCACAGAGCTTTGCAAAGAGCGCGGCACGAAGCAGAGAAGGGATGATGTACGTTCTGGCGATGCTGCGGGAGCGAAGCATGGCCGGCGTTCCATCGTTTGCTGGATTCGGGCGCCTGGCCTAGCAATCGCTTCTGTACCTCCTTAGATCGCCTTTTTGTTGCTTTGATATGCATTGTTGCTCTGATATGCATTGGGGCTCGTGGCACTCCCAACCAGCATGCCGCAAGAGTCCTCCCCGCTGCTCACCGGAAACGCCGTCGCGGCAGAAATCTCTGGCCCCCAGTCTCCCTGGCCCGTGAATCCTGTTCAGGTGAAATCCCCCGCATTCGGTCCCATTGGGAACGACGCACCACGCTCGGCAAGCAGCTGCGCATCTTCCATCCACTCCTCGTCATCTGGCCGCTCGCATCGTGAGCACCACTTCGAGTCACCCGAGATCGTTCGGGACGCCATCATTGGACTCAGCGACGGGCTGACGGTGCCGTTTGCATTGGCCGCCGGCCTGTCCAGCCTCGACAACACCTGGCTCGTCGTCACTGCCGGGTTTGCCGGTACGCCGTCCCTCCCCGTCCTATCACCCTCTGCATGCATGCATCTCAATGTCTAGAACTGGTCGCTGGCGCTATCAGCATGGGCTTGGGAGGATATCTTGCGGCGATATCCGAGCGCGACCACTATGATGCGGAGCGTCGCCGAGAGCAGCACGAGGTTCGCACCATGGAAGCCGAGGAGATCGAAGAGACGTACCAGATCATGAAGCCGTACGGCCTCCGCAGAATAGAAATCGAGCCAATTATTACGCGGTTCAGGGCGAACCCGTCCAAGTGGGTCGACTTTATGATGAAATTCGAGCTCGGCCTTGAGCGTCCCGATCCGCGTCGTTCGTGGGTAGGATCCTGGACTCTTGCCGACCTGCTTCTAACTCGCTGCCTAGATCTCGGCTTTGACGATCGGCTTTGCGTACTTTTTCGGAGGTCTAGTCCCGCTCATTCCTTACGTATTCATGCCTCGCGCGTCGGACGCCCTCCTGGTCTCGGTCGTCGTAACGCTCATCGCTCTGTTTATTTTCGGCTATGCCAAGAGCCGGCTTATCAGCCCCGACCGCGTCTGGATTGGCGCGTTTCAGACCATGTTCGTTGGAGCGATGGCAGCTGGCGGAAGCTACACCTTGGTCAAGCTTTTTCCCGAAAACAGGCGAGAATAGCAAATGGCACGATAAGATGGTTTGATGCTTGTATAAAGTGATTTCAATGCACTACTGATGCGCATATTACTCTGACGATGCCTTGCGCTTCTTGAAGAAGTTATGCGGATTCTTGACGATCGGCGGGGTGCAATCAATTGTCTTTTCCTTGCCACCTCGATTTCGAGGCGCGGCGCCAGCAGTCGACGAGGATTTGGAACCTTCGGTTGCAGCTTTAAATACCTTGCGCATGGCTGTTGATAGGGCAGCTGAAGCGATGTCGGCATCGCGGATCCATTGAAGCGGTCGTCCGTCCGAATCCACATCGTTTGCGCTGTTTGTGGGCAACACTAACATATACACATAGTACGTCTTGCGAATGTGCGAGAAGATATGGCTGATAGGGGCAACGAACTGAATTTCGCCAATGTCCAGCTGAAGACTGGTCAAGTGGGCGGCCAGCTTTTTGACATAGTCGGCCATGTCCGGCACTTCTTCCGTTAGTCCAAGCTCGATTGCCGGAAACTCCCAGAGTCCAGCAAGCAGTCCAGTTTCCGGTCGGCGCAAAACTAGGTATTCCAAACCAACGGTTTCACTTGCACTTCGCCTCGAAACCACGCATACAGCAGCAGCTATGGTGATGTAAGCTAGCGGACAAGGCCATGCCGCCTACATTCAGTTCTTGGAGGCTTTTTCACCGCTTTTCTTGGGAATCGGACCACCGAGTAATCTGTATCAGCATAAATAGCCTCGATGTCACAAATAGAGCATGTTTCTGCAGCAAAGATGAGTATAAAAACAGGCTAGAATATAATAGCTAACCATCACATTCATCGGAAAAATCGTCATTTGCAGCCCTCTTGACATGTCGGCTCGAAAATAGCTGACTTGAATTGGCTTTTAACCGTACTTGGTTCTTCACATAATCAGCGCAATGTCTGGACATTCGGGAAATACCTACCTCGGAGTAGGCATGGCAAAAGCTGGAAACAGGACATTCGGAACAGCTAGGTGTCGTTGGAGTACAAACAGTTGCACCAAGCTCCATTAGTGCCTGGTTGTGATCGCCTGGGCGTTTTCGGTCCAGTATGCTTCGGGCAATGTCCCTAGTGCGGATAAGTATGCCCCAATAGAGATGGAGCGACGCGCACCATATGAGTTCTTGCGTGGATTTCGATTTGGGATCTGAGCCAATTGCCCGCAGTCGAGATAAGACGCGCATGACGTTTCCGTCAACGACTGCCGCCGGGACATTATAAGCGATGGAGGCGATCGCTCCAGCCGTGTAGGCTCCAATGCCGGGTATTTCCTTTTCCAGTCGCTCCGGTTCACGAGGAAGCACGCCGTCATACTTGGCAACTAAAAGCTTGGCGGCTTCGTGCAAGCGCTTTGCGCGCGAATAGTATCCTAGCCCAGACCAGCATTTATTGACATCCTAGTCAGTCAATAGTAATCACAGGGAGCTGGCAAGTTTACACACTACCTCAATGTCGGATGCTGCTAGATCAACGACGGTTGGCCAGAGACGCATCCAGCGATCATAGTAGCCAATGACCGTCTTAACCTGAGTCTAGGGATACTCGGAAGTGCAGGAAACGACTGGGGAGAGCGACACGGTACCTGCTGACACATAATTTCACTGACCCACACTATTATCACATCAAACATTCAAGGCAGCAAGTAAACACGCACCCTCGTAGGCGCGCTGGCCAGGGCGAGACTCCTGGTGCAATTCGGAGATGCAGGCGCTCGTTGCTCCGAGCCCTGTCCCCGATTCCGTCGCCGGAATCCTCCATGGCATAGCGCGCTGGTTTCGAATATACCACTCCATGAGCTTTGCGTTTAGTTCGGCAATATGCGATGTATGGAAATGGTGGTAGGCGTGCGGATGGTTTCCGCGCTTGGCCACGACGACTGTGGCGAGTGCAGTAGATGATTCGCAAGAAGGCAGAAGCATGGCAGGAATGCGCCTGTTCAAGCAGCTAGTATTGGGTTCAGTAGCGAATCTGGCGGGCGTGGCTGTCTCAGCAGGCAGGTGCTGAGCCAGTCTCATGGCGCAATGATGGAAATCCTCCACAACTGCACCACATGTCATCAACGAGCTAGTATATTCAGCAAAACACCAGCATCGCACCAGCACCGTACCGTTTAATCTTTCAATGACGTAGACTTGATCCAGTCATCGCCGGATGTATGGTACAGCTCCCCTCCGCCAATCAATGCGTCAATAGCAGCCCTAACCTCCCCTTTGTGCAGTCCGGATACGTGCCTATGAACCTCGTCTATAAACACGCCATTGTCGTCCTGGGGGAGGCTCCGAATAGTCTTGAGGACCTGCTGCTGCTGGTCGGAAAGACTGCTATAGTGGGAGTGGTCAACACCGGCACCACCGGCGTGGGACACAGATTGCTGGTGTGGATTGTAGGCGTTGTAGGCAGAAGATTGCATCGTGGTGGACGCGTGCATGCCAGACGGAATCTGGTGAGGCCGGTTGACAGGGCCGCGAGTGTTGTAGAGGTGCACGTATACGGCCTCGAGCATTGCCGCGGTGATCTCGTTCATATTTGTGACAGGACGGATGTCAACGGCGAAGATGTAGCGCACGTTGCTGGTTGCTTTCAGCGTGCCGAGCACCTTGACGTACATCTGCTCCCTAGCAATGCGGCAGAGTTAGCTGCGTCGTTCCAAGGGGAAGACCCACTTGAGCTCGACGTGCAAGTCCGACTCCTGCCTAGTCTCCTCTGCAGTAGTGAGCCATTTTCGCGCTTCGATGGCCCCGCCAGTTCCATCCTCCATGTGATAGATAACGTTGGATGACGACGGTGTGATGGACCTCAGGCGTGCAACCACCGAGACCTACCGCACCCATTAGAAGCGCGTCGATCCACGACATGCATCCTACATAGTGGACCTCCTTGTCGTCGAGGCGGTAGGGCGTGTCTGGATGCGCCTGGAAGGCATCCTCCAGCAGCCTGCGAATGGTCGTCGGCGTCACAGTGACATTGCCCTTGCCCTTGCCCGCTTGAGACGACTCTGCGCCGGCATCAAAGTCACGGTTTTGGTGCTGCGGCTGAAAAGGACTGGACACGAAGCCCCCACCGCCACCGTAAGCAGCGTTGCTTTGATTGAATCCGCCGCCGGAAGCGTTTGCGTAATCTGCGCATGGATCAGTATCCCTTGGACGGTGCAGAGGCGGCGACGCGTACACGACATGCCGGAATCAGGAATGGCAGAAATGATTCCAAAACGCGACTGGCCTTGCCACGGCCTGACATCCTCGCGGTTTCCCAGTCTGCGACTCGGTGGTTAAGGCCATTCGCCTATATTGCCAGATATGAATGAGTTAATAATTGTATAATGTTGTACCTAGTTCTGACTGGTCTCCCTAGTCATGTAGGCAGACAGGGCCTGCCAATTGTTATTGCTCTTTCTCCACCCAGCCTACTAATAGAACACTGCCGAGTCCACAGTACAATGTTCTATTTAATCCTTAGGATCCAAGTTCTAACTTAATAAGGCTTATATAGGCATCTAGCATATATAGATGGGTGACTTCAAATCTAATAAACATGCAAATGCTTATATAATCCTTTAACATAATCACTATGGCATAGTAGATGATGAGAGGGTAATAGATAGAAAGGTGGAGTGCCCAGTGACATTAATTCCACATGGTGGCCATGTGGCTATTGCAATGAAAACCGTGCCAGGCTGTCAAATTTCTGCCACCTCTTTTTTCTCCCCCACCAGCCAGCTGCCCCAGCACGCTCACATCCACGCCTGCAATCGCCTACACACTGCACCTCTGCAATAACAAATCACCAGAAATATGCTCTTCTATCACTCATCTCTCCTTGCTTTGATTGCCCTTACTGCTGCCTGCATCTT
The DNA here is from genome assembly GCA_004114245.1 of Zoopage sp. CT-All. Classification (NCBI taxonomy): domain Eukaryota; kingdom Fungi; phylum Zoopagomycota; class Zoopagomycetes; order Zoopagales; family Zoopagaceae; genus Zoopage; species Zoopage sp. CT-All. Next base: position 16,774 of record QZWS01000196.1, read on the forward strand.
GGCCCCAGCTGATGCTAGCTACCAAAACAGGATGCCAACGCGTGAGCTCACTCTCACAGACATCTTGGACCCAGTTGGTCCTAAAGTTGGTCCTAGCTACCCCAGTCCCAGTCTTGGTCAGCATAGTCAGCATAGGTATCCCCAGGTTGAGCTTGCTAGGGGGGTAGCATGGGATATTGTTCAAATACTGATGAATGGTGTTTTGACGGCCAAGTCGGTAAAGGCAGGTACATATGATCCCAGCAACAAAGCACTGTCCGAAAAGCTGAACAATGAGGCATTCCAATTTGCCAATAAGCATTTTGCTGGCAAGGTGGAAACATATCTGATTTTAAAGAAGAGATATATGGAAACTGGGTCAAAAGACCTTGAGGAATCACTCATTAAGGCACGTGCTGCAGCAATTGAGCAATTGATTGGCTTTGGAATTGGGGATCGTCATTGGTATACTCGCGAGAACCTTGACAAGATTAGATTTGGCGAATTCTATTATGGCAGGGAGGGCGACGTTTCAGTTCTGCAGGTACTTGTTCAGGATACATAAACGTTGCTACAATTACGGGCGCCGAGTTGAAGACCAGAAAGCAGAGCTGAAATGCAGTTTAACGTGCCATCCTTTTGCTTGTGCCACTGCCGTTGCAATCAGGTTTAATAGACAGTAAGAGCTGTATCTGAATGTACTCTATAGCAGATAGTCAGATATCATCCCTCGAAGGATAGCGATAAGCCCTATGGAATAATGACACAACACACTCTTTGTTCAGTATGGACATACGACGACCAGTGCACATCTCGCGCCTCACGCTCCTCCCGCTCAATACGAGGAGTACGCCCCGCCACGGCCCTCGGTGTCAGCCAGTCCTTTCACATCGCCCTCTCTCAGAATCGTCTGCAGCACCTCAACCTCGTCGGTGGTATTGAAGCACGCACTCAGCGTCTGCTTGGACGGCTTAGCGCCGCCGCTCTCCTCATACACCTGGAACGACTGTACGACGTCGACGAGCGGGGTGGAGGGATCGGTGCGGTATTTCTGGAGGAGGCCGGGATCAGCGAATGCGAAGAAGGTGCGGTCGCCGGCGCGGTGGGTGACGCGGGTGACGGCCGGGGTGGAGGAGGGCGGCGAGGAGTGCTTGCCGGGTTGCTCGCCAACGCGTTTAGTCATGGCTGGAGGGTGTGGGTGTGGGCGCGGGATGTGCACTGGTCGTCGTATGTC
>QZWS01000197.1:0-17943 GCA_004114245.1 Zoopage sp. CT-All
TCTGGCGGGCGCGTAGTGAGGGGCCTGTACTTTTCAGGTCTGTGCTAGTAGCCTATTATTAGTGCTACTAGTGCTACTCAACGGCACTCACTTAGCAATACAGGTACTATTCTCCTGCAAAAAAAATAAAAAAATAATAAGAAAATGGTTGCTGATTTCCAAATCCCTCTTGCCTTTCTCATCAAAACCGTTGGCCTCGACAAGCTGAAAGCCAATAGTGACCTAGCAAAGCAATTTGTAAAACGGGCAACAGTGACACCAATAAAAGGCGTGTCCTGGAAATCAGATTTGCGTCTAAATGTTATAGTGGACGTACGCAGTCTCGTTCTGTTGACACGTATAACTGGGCCATGCGACGAAATCAATAGGCTCTTCTCTCTCGATCAAAGTTCCAGGCTGCTTGAAGGCGGTCTTGACATCGATGAGACATGGATCAAAGACGGTAGCCTGGGCTGGTTTACGTCATTGAAACATCGCAAGGATTTACCCCCCACCACCCGATTCTCGCTCCGTGATGTGCGTGCAGCAATGTGCTCAGCGATGTACTCGGCACTTGATCCAAAGCTATTGGCTCCTAATTCCCAATGGATTAAAGATGACGTTACAAAGGCCATACATCAGATGTATCGCCTTGCTATGTCGTTGTTTGGATTTTATTTTAATTCTTCAGGGCATCGGAAAGTATTTCCTCCTCTTACGGTGCTACTTAAACTCAGTAAAAAACTACCCAAGACCGATGACGATGACAACCCCATAGCATTCGACGTTAAAGAGGGACTCGCTGCTTGCCTCGAAAAAAGTCCAAGCGTCATTGCACTAATTGCTGGCCTGGTCAAACAACTTGGTGAAAAGTTTACGATGCAATCCCCAGTTTTGGATGCCGAGAAGATCAACCTCATTGTCTTTGCCTCTGTAGCTATTACAGGCATAGATGCCGAGGATATGCTGTGGGTACTGCGCTATTGTGATCAGATGCAGGCAGATAACTTGCTAAAAATAGCAATTTCCAGCATGTGCAATAAGGTCCCGTGCATGACTTCGTCGTATTACCTGAAGGCTGAGCATAACGGCATGTTGGGCTGGAAGTATATATCGCTGCTGATCAACGTTTTATTATTACCGAATAATCTCCATGGGGCTATCGCGACGTTGCTGGGCGTATTCGACTACTTCGCTTTTGTTCCTCATCATGTTGCAAGGCAGAACTTCGATGATGCCTCTGCAATGATCAAGGATGCCAAAGATGGCGTGGAGCTGAGTAACGATAACAGGAAGCTGCTAGTGAGCATTTTGCAAAAGCCAGAAGTTTGATGACGAGTACTTCAATGCAGGAATGTAGCGCTGAGAACTTGCAAACTGCTGGCATAAAGATGCATAGCAACCCTGCATTCCTTGGCTCATGGCATTCTAGACAATTGTGAGCCAATTGTGTGATGCGCTATGTCAAGGTCAAGGAGCCCCGCTACTCCCTGGCCTCTAGGAAATACAGAATTAGGTTCTCGTTGTAATAATTGTGTGCATTATGAAAGGCTAATTGAGGTGCTTTAACAGCAGAAACATAGCCCTGCTCTGGGCCGCATGCTTGGAATTTCCAATTCGATTCCCAGCCCCCCCACAATCACCAGTTCTTGCAACCCGACGTGACGAGCATGGGCATCAAAGGTCTTTGGAAAATTCTCGATAGCCAGAATATCGGCCGCTCCGTGGATATGGAGTGTCTACGCGACAAGCGCCTTGCCGTGGATGCCAGCATCTGGCTTCACCAACTCATCCACAGTCCCGGCAACCCGGAGACGAATAGCGGCGGATACGCTCAATCCCAAAACGAGTCTCAGACCGCGTTTGTGCTTCGAGTATTGTTGATTCGGATTGGCAGCTTGCTCCAGGTGGGAATCCGGCCGATCTTCGTTTTCGATGGTCGTCCACCGAGCGCAAAGAACGCGATCATGGTTTGTTGTCTGTTCCCTTGCGTGTTGACCGAATGCTTCATTAGGGAAAACGTAGAGCTAGGCGCGACGACACTGGTGAGTTTCGCATCAAGCGGGTAGCGCAGGAATACGTGGCAAGGCAGTTGGATTTTGTCGACCTTGGTGCGAGTTCATCAACGTGGGTTCATTTTCAATAGTGCGTGAACATGCCAACATATTTAGTGCAAGGAAGAGAAAATTTAAGCATGGGAATGGAGTCGACCTGGATCATGCGCAGCCTGCAGCGAGAATAAAGGTCGCAGCTCGCCCCCGGGATGACTTCCATGTGGGCTATGCCGACGTCGCGTATGCCCACCATGTGCATGTGCATTTGCTATTTCACATTTATATAGCGAAAAGGCTGCCCAATATGAGGCAAGAGGCTTTGATGCTCGGTTTGCACGCAGGAGTGATCGCGAATGGCAAATCCCGCTAAACAATATCTTCGACCATGACAGCGCGATGAATTTCGAAATATATGTGAATCTACTCAATTCTACTCCGGTAAATTGCATCGTTGATTGCTTTAATAGACATACAATGTTGCTAGATTCATGAGCGGGATCGAATTCTCAGCAACATCAAGCAACGCATGAATAGCGCCGATTTTAACCATTTTTTGGAATGCTGGTACGCATCGTCGAGGTCTACTGACAGTCATTTTCACGAGAAGCTCGCGACTGCAGATGCGCTAACAGTCAGCAACATGCAGATAGAGGGACTCGTGAACCGAAATGCCGTCACGAATATCGTGGGCCAGGCATCAGGACGGTCCCATATGGTCAATAGTACCAATTCCGTTCAGCACAGTCGCGTACCACAAAACGCGAATTCCTATAAACTAACGACCAACAGTCAACTCAAGGACAGTGTTGGCTTCTCGCTGTCTCTGCAGAACGAGAGTACTTCGGGGCAGGGCACCCCTGCAGAAAACACGACGATCGATTTGGTGAGCCATAGCGGCACTGAAGACGACGAGCTTGAGGACGACGATATGGAAGACGTGAACGAAGCGTTGTACCTGCGAGAAGCACTGAATTGCCCCGGCTTCAACTCGGCCAGTCCCGTCCCCCACGTGCAGGATAAAAGCCATGATTTGAGTGATACCAGTCAAACGTATGATGAAAATTGTACGCCAACTGGTACTGCTGACACGTCTACTCCTTGGAAGCCAGAGTTGACCACCGCAGCAGGCAACTCACAACAATCGTTGCTCACGGAGATGCACTATTCGCCAAAGACGCTCCAGATGGCCATTGATCTGTTTTCTTCCGAAGAAGATATCGCTACGATGATGACCAACGAGGCTCTTGCTGCCTCTCCCGCGACTATGCCCACGGCTGAGGCTCCTCTCACGGGCTCAGTGGATGAAGCTGCCCGAAAACCCAGTATCAGCACCGAAAGTGACATTCCTAGCTGTCGACTGCAAGATTTGCTACCAAAGGAGCTGTCAACAGTATCACCGGCCATGTTCTATGCATTGTGGCAACACGCGAACCCCAAAATTCCTTCCTGCGTTCATGAACATTTCGAAGACTGGGAGTCGATAGTGCAGAAAGCGGTTCGCTGTGCAGAAGTATCGGACATTAAGCAATCGTCTGAGCACCATCAGATATTGGCTCATGAATGTCGAGTTCAGTACGATTCCATCGAAGTGACGAATCCTGAGCGACAATACTTGCAGAATCGTTTTCATTGCCTTCAATGGTATATTGAGACATTGGCAATGATTCTCGCGTGGAAGGAAACGCGTCAACTTGCCAGGCTACCTGTTTACGACGACTATGCCGATACTAGCATTGTTGACCTGAGAGCGATTGACAAGTTCGCTCGCGAGCTGCAGAATTCCCGTGATACTCGTCGTTCCAGCCGCAATCAGCGGCCTATCAGGACTGGACGACAGCAGGTTGCTACAGCGCATAAGCCAATTCAAGACGAGCGCCCTACACAGACACCGAGGACTTATTCTGCTATTGTTCTTTCGAGCGGCGGCGAGGAGATTGAAGACGAGGTCATGGACGAAGGCTCAGCCATCCCGATGTCTGCAGAACAGCCTTCTGCGCGCACCATCGCATATGCTGCTGGCAAAGATAGCGTCGCCATGGACAGTGATGCTGTCGTTGTCGATCACCGTTTTGCTGAAAGTACAGTGCAGCTGATTGGCGAAGGCCTTTCATTGGCGCGTTCACGTGAGGCTGCTCAGAATCGAATTTCTGCCGAATTTCAAGCGCATGCCCTGGCAGAAGTCGAGGTAGGCCAGAGTGAAGTCAATGCGTGATGCTAACCTGCAATAGTCTCTACTTCGTATCTGTGGCATTCCAATGATCAAGTCTCCTGGAGAAGCGGAGGCTCAGTGCGCGGAACTGGAGCAGCTCGGGCTGTGCGATGGTGTGATTACCGACGACAGCGACGCGCTGGCATTTGGATCTCGCCATGTATACCGCAACTACTTCAAGAAGCAGAACGCGATGTCGTACGTGGCCGAGGATATTGCTGCCAAGCTTGGCTACTCACAGCAGCAGTTTGTATCATTTGCCTATCTGCTTGGCGGTGACTACGACGCGGGCGTGCACGGCATTGGACCAAAGAAGGCTGTTCAAATCATGTCAGAATTCCCGCAGGGACTCGATGGATTGAAATCGTTTAGATTTTGGCTGGAGGATGGCGGGATTCTTGGTGGAGGCGAGGAGAGTGCGATACGCAAAAAGCTGGTGTGTTACCAAGCCATTGATCCCTGGCATACTGACCTAACGCTACCCCATATAGCGATTAGCGCTTAGACACTGTGAACTCCCGGACGGCTTTCCAAACCCGATCATCGAGCAGCATTATCTGCATCCCAGTGTGGACTCGAGCAACGAGACCATCACGTGGGGCGTGGTGAACGAGATAGAACTAGCAAGTTTCCTGGCACGGCATGGGTTTCACACCGATTTCATCTCCAAACACAGCAAGTTGTTGGCAAGCATGGCAAATATACGGTGATTAATAGGCAGTATATGCCAATGACGGTGCCGCCGGTAGACCTGATCGAAGACGATTGAGCAGCACGACTGCCGGAAAAAGCCCGCCAGCACACGGCTTTGACCAACCAACCGGACACCGCCATGCTCGAGTCACTCCGAGCCTTTGCGCATCTCAACAAGCGCCAGGTGCGCGCATCCACTCATCCCCCAGCCAGTGAATGCCCGCTGTCTAGCTCGGCCTGCAGGTGCTCAATTTTGTGCTGATCGTCAGCACGGCGCTGTGCATCTGGCGCGGCCTCGCGGTATGGTCCAACTGCGAATCGCCCATCGTCGTCGTGCTCTCCGAGTCCATGGAGCCCGCCTTTGCCCGAGGCGACCTCCTGGTGCTCACGCTCTGGGACGACCCCATCCGGGTGAACGACATCACGGTGTTCAAGCTGGAGGGACGGGAAATCCCCATTGTGCACCGGGTGATCAAAATACACGAGGACCCGGTCAGCAAGCGCAACTTCATCCTCACCAAGGGCGACAACAACCCGTGGGACGACCGTGGGCTGTACAACCCCGGGCAGGAGTGGATTCAGCGACGGGATGTGGTTGGGCGCGTTGCGGCCCAGGTGCCGTACGTGGGCATGCTGACGATTCTGATGAACGACTACCCGCAGCTCAAGTGGGCGCTGATGGTGGTGCTGGCGCTAGTAGTGCTGTTGAATCGCGACGCATGAGGGCCGCAGGAGCGGTGGAACCAGGGCTGTGTAAAGCAACGCGCATGCATAGTTGGATGCGCCAAAGTCCTCTGGCGGCCTTTCATGCTGCATTGCCTGGGGCGTCGCGGGCGACGGGGCGAGAGTGGACGTGTATTATCTTGTGGCCGGCTGGATCGCTGACGAGGCGCCCGATTGCCTTGCAGCGGTCGCCAAGCCCTTCCCGCACTTCGCCGCTGCATCGCACCCTTACACCCACACCGCCCTCGATCTCACTCCTCGTCATGTCGGCAAATCCACCTCCCGAGACGCTGGCACCGAGTCACCCGCCCATCTCCACCCCGCCTCCTCCACCTCCACCTCCTCCAGCATCGCCTCCACCTTCCTCATCCTCAGACACAAGCTATGCCAAGTATCTTGAGGGATTCGTCATCCTCGCGGTCATCGTATTGATGGTCGCAGTATGTTCGTATCTGCGTCGGCTACGGGAGCGGAGGCGGCGGGAGCAAGCCCAGCAGGTGGTGTACGATGCCATGGCACAAGCCGGCGCTGGTGGTGGCGGGTATGCGAGCGGTGCCGCAGACGCAGGATATATTGTCGCGCCGGCGTACGATCACGTCGTGGTGGCCCAAGGCGTGTATCGGCCCGTGGAGCGTTGTCCCGATACTGCCGTCGTGGATGTCAATGGCTGCGAGGAAGTCGTCCCGCCACCGCCGTACTCCGAGGCTGCTGCTCCGGCTAGAGAAGCAGATGGAGAGGGCCAGCGGCAAGGAGTGCAGCATACGGTGGTGGGTGGGAACGCGGACCCCACCAATGTGCGGTAATCCTATGTGGTGGGATGCGCGTCACGGTTGCATTCATATTATTGTCATCATCCTCATGTATTTTACATCCTCACGACATCGTACTTTGTCATGCCAGCATGGCCGCGTTCCTGGCTGGATTAAACCATCGCGCCTTTAGCGCCTGGGCCACTGTCCACCGCTGCAATGGGTCCTCGCGCGTCAGGCCCTCCACCACCTCCCTTGCCCCAGCGTCCAATCTCGCCATCGCATTCGCCATATCCTTCGGATGCGCTTCTAGATATATGGGATCGGCGGCGGTCAGTGCGGTGCGGAGCGTAACCCCAAGCGAGAAGGCGTCCGCGGTGCGCAGGTCAGCGATGGGATAGGACCACTTGACATACATTTCGGGTGCCGCGTAGCCAGGTGTGCCGCAATGCATGCTCATGTCTTCCGGGGAGGTCGTAGTAGGGTCATCAAGAGATAGGCCATAGCCAAAGTCAGCCAGTCGGGGCTGGGTGAGGTATGCCAAGGGTGTGGAGGGAGCGGCGAGAACGCGTCGCCGTCGACCTTGCTGCTGCATGGCGAGCCATCGAGGAGACGGATCCATGAAGAGAATATCTAGTCAGGGGTCAGCTAAATCGTGTGGGAGGATGACAGTGACCTACTCGCTAATTTGATGTCGCGGCTTATTATGTTATTCGCATGCAACTCTGCAACGGCAACAAAGATACGATAGAACACTGTTCGTGCCTCTGACACCGTCAACGGTCCATAGCGCTCGTAAATCAACATATGCAACGATTTGTACGGCGAGTAATCCATGATGATACAATGGGACTCTTTCGCGGCATTCGGCAGCGGGTTCACGATGTAGTCATGCGCAGGCAATACGAATCGATGCTTGCCTGCCTTGCGCTGGAGAATGTACTCTCGATAAAGAGATAATGGTGCTTGGGCATCTATAGTGCCAAAGTCGCATTTGGCGGCAAATGTGTTGCCCATGGAATCCTCAACTTTATAAACGACGCCTTGCGTGCCACTCCCGATGGGTTCGTGGAATGTATAGTGGGTGGTCGTAGGAGATGGTTGGTCGATGGCTGAGCGTGACGTTGGTGGAACAAACGGTTTATGTTGGATAGCGGCGATTGACTTTGTCCGACGGATGACTCCTCCTTTTGGAAGTCTGTGGGGGATGCCTAATGCTAAAATCGGGTACTTTTTTCTGGAGGAATGTGCTTTGGAAAGGAAGCACACCCGCGACACCGGCCAAGGCAATGGAATCGAGTGACTCTTCACTTGCGTCGCGACAGCGCTGCCGGGATTCATAGTCAGCCAGACCGCTGCCAGCAGAATGAGTGAAAAATTCATGATAAGGTGTGTCGTGAGATAGTTCGTTGAGATGATGCAACGGAGCTAGCGAATGCCGCCAGGAGAATGAGAAAAACACAGCCGCAACTCATGCAAAAACTTCAATGTGCCGACGCCAACACGTGGCCTATTCGGCTGCGTTTCAGGCCCTTGAATATGTGTTGGAAAGCGACGAAGAATGCCTGCAGTATCCAGAATGGGCGCTGCTGCGGCACGAGCTCCTGCGCCGGCCGGCGGCGGTGCATACGTTGGATGTGCTCGGGGATCCATGGGCAGGAGGGGTTGCATTGCGGCCATACACGTTTCCGATGACATGCTCACTGCTGGATATAATTTTAACTGCTGGAAGCGATGGAAAGGGCTGTAAGTCGATGCAGTGGATGAAGAAGGTGGAGACGGCTAGCAGTGTATTGCCCAAGGCAGTATTCCCAGGCAACCATATCGCCGTCACCAGTGTACGATGTTGAAACGTCTAGGGAGCAAATAGAGAGACGCAAGTGGTGCGAGGAACATCTCCGCAGCGTGGTAGCCATTGCGTTTGCTTCACAAGCGGTAGTGGACGTGAATGTTGTCGATGGCGTGGTGCCAGTGTCCACATGGAAAGCCGTATGGCGACGAGCTCTGCATCCAGAAGCTCACAGCAGCTTTGCTATGGCGGATATCGTCGGTTATTTGCTGCGGCTCGATCGGACCATGGGCTCCGTATGGTGTGCTGTGCATGAGGGCGAATCTGCGCCACTACTACCACCAAGCCTCGATGAATGTCTGACTGCATTTCACGAGCTGCATGTCTTGGCTTCGCCGGCGAATTGTATAGTTGATGCGAGCGAACGCAAGGCACAAAAGCATCCCTTGCCATGCCTATTAACGGTTGGCGCTCGAGCGCTCGCAAAGCATGTCCATCGCAGCGCCACTGACGGCTTCTGGCTATCATTTGCATGCACGTCGACGCGAAGGAATAAGGCGGGGAAATTGATTGCGAGCCAGGTCATGAGCGGCTCGGATTCTGACAGAAATGCGTACGCTGACAGGGTGTTGCATGAAATACTCAATGACATCCACTGGCGGAACTATCACTCGCTGCCAGTATGCTCTAGTCCAGCGTTGAAGGGAACTTAGCGCAGCTTAGCATGGTGTAAGGACATTCGAGGTGAGGAATGGGCTCGGCTACGGCGTCCGGTGGGCCTACGCGTCGACTGAGAGCAATGCTGTGCCGATAAATGCGGCAGCCAAGTCGCATCGGCCGACTTTCCGCGGATTCCTTGAGCCGCAGATGGGAGACGGCCACCTGCGCCGGTGGCGACATTGAGCAGGCGAGGCAGCCAGCGAGGCAGCCAGCGAGGCAGCCAACGAGTCCCAAATAGGAAGGAGGTTTGCATGCAGCCTCCGCCGCCCTATCTTCCAACGGGCCCCGCCACGTGGCAATCGTCATCTGAGCTCCTTCATTTGGACTGGCAGCAGTCTGCGTATATTGCCGCGCCTGCTGCATTGGCTGTAATCGTTGTGTTTTCCGCCTCCTCCGCCAGCCACCATCCCGCCGAAATTATACGTCGGGATCCCTCCTCCGCCTCCCATCCTCCTCATTATTACCACAAATATCATGTCGTCCGCAGGCACTGCTTCTACGACGGCGTCCAGATGCCGGCGCTGCTGGCCGGGGCTGTCGCGGTACTCGTCGTTCCTCGCCGTCTTCCTCCTTGCCGTCATCGCCATCGTCCCGTCGGCCACTACGGCGGAATTGCATCGCCTCCTCCGCCGCGCGATTACCGCCGACAACCCTACCGGCGTATACATCGCCTATTCTCTCGGGTGGCACAATCCCGCCACCGGCAACTTTGGCGGCAACATCACTCTTGGCGAGCTCGCCCCCGCTTCCACCCCCGTGCCCTACTCTATCAAACTCTTCTTTAATAACCCCAGTACTCTCGTCCAGGACTACTGGGGCGATTACCGCATCACCCACTACCAGTCGGGCGCATACCACATCCAGCCTGGAAGCATTGCTTCTCCTCAGAACAATACCCGCACGTACCAGTTCAATGGCGTGTATCCGATTGGTGCGAACAGCACCGTTCAAGATGCTTTCCTCAGTGCCGCGTCGCTGCTGCACGGGCCAAATTACACGGATCGTGAGACGGGATTCCAGCGCGACGATGTGCGTGTGGCACCCGCCGATGACTCATTGCCCACCACGCCGTTTGGTCCCTTTGTGCGTGCCTCCGGGTCCAAGAATGCGCCGACAAGCAATGGTGCGCCGGCAGGATCCGCGGGCGAGGCTTCAGGCGCGGCTGCGGACAGCTCGTCTGGTATCGCTGGCAACGTGCCCATGATTGCCGGTGTTGCCGCGGCTGCCGTTGCCCTGATCGCTCTCCTCATCGTTGGTCTTGTCATTATGCGTCGACGCAGTGCCAAGAATACCGGACTGGAAAAGAAGCCGCCCACTGGGGGCTGGAGCACCGTTGAGTCACCCAGTGGCGGTGCAATATCGTCCAGCTCGCCCACCGTCATTTCGCCACCGTCCCCAGCACCCGGCTCCATGGGCCTCGGAAAGTATGGTAATGGGCCGAGCACGCCCGGATCTGATATCTCTGGTCCGTTGGCTGTGGGCGCAATCGCCGGCACTGCCCTTGGACATCGCATGGGCAACAAATCGGCGCCGTCGGCTGCCACCAAGCACTACCAGCAGACGCAGTACTCCAACGACGTGTCAAATTACGTCATGGGTAACCAAGATGCCGCGCCCGGTGCTGGCTCCATGGATCCGCAGACACACGAGCAGTATCAGCTGGACTTTGTCGAGCAGTATTCTTCCGCCAACTACCAGCCCAACCCGTACCGTGACACCATACAGACGACCGCTGGTGTTGGTGCCTACGGATATCGCGACACCATGGCCGCCCCACCTGTCCCCGCTCTCCCCGGACAGCATCCGATGAATGACGACGTGGATATCGCCGACATGGTTGAGCGCTACGGTCACGATAGCATGTATCCACAGCAGACCTCGGAGCCGTACAACTACGAGAACTACCCAGCCATACCCGAGATCCCCAAAGGCTATCACGCTCGTGATACATTCTTCACTCCCTCCCAAGGCAACGTCCAGTTCGGTTCCTCGCCGCCCTCTGCACCCCAGGGCGGCTCATACAACGCGTCGAGCGCGCTCAAGCAACGTCTCGATCAGGAAGAAGCCAAGCTAACCGCTCAGCAGCGTCATCTTGCCGAGCTGGAGCATGCCGGCATGCAGCATTCGGCTAGCGACGGATCCGCTTTCCCCGCAAATTATGGCAATGACCGGTACGTGGACGATACCCAGCGAGAAGGAAAAACCGCTGGTGTGGTGCGCAGCCGCTCCACCGTCTCTCGTGCCCCAAAGTCGCCCATGCGCACTGATGCACCTCCAGAATGGCTCGGAGGATCAAGCGTGACCCAAGGCTCGGACCTGTCACGCTCCATCCCCGGCCCTGGCTACATCTAGACGTTCACCTCGAGCTGCGTTTTGTATGTGTGCGCTGTCTAGCTGGCTGGCCATGTTTCCCTCCTCCTTTTTCCGCCGGTATTTGGCAGCGCTCTTACCCCATCCTCACTCCGTCCCACTACTTACTCCCGGAGATCAAGCCTGGTTCGGACCTGGTCGGGTGTGTATGCCAAGTGCTTTGATAGAAGCGAGCATATTATCGGCATGTTCCTGCATTGGTAGCTGCTGTTTGATGTGCTCTCTAACCTTATATCCGATACTTGTTTTGTATAAAAGCGCGTAATTTTATTCATCACCTTGGTCGTCAAAGCCGAACGAGAATGCCCCACTGTCCACTGTCTCCTCATTAGCAGCAAGCGGCTCTTTTATCTTGTCCCATAGACTCGCCGTCGCCTTTGGCGCGAGTCTTGCATCCGCGGCCAGCTCTGCCTCTGCCAATAAGTCCCCGTATCCAGCCGCAATCAGCTTGGCCTGCCACCTCTGCCACAGTCCTGCCTCCATGCCCCTGCACCCACTCACCTGCTCCGGCCGATCCCTGACAAAGCCCACCACATTGGCCAGATTCTCGCGCGAGCAAAAATTCTGCGTCACCGCCACTGTGAGCGTGTCCAGATTCAGCACACAGTGCCAGGATCCAGGCGGAACAAAAATAACATCGCCGGGTCGCGTCGTGCATACCCAATATGGCGCACTCTTGGTATTCAGCGGCGGGAGCTGCTCGCGGAACGACAGCAACCACTCGGCGACCGAGACAGGCGATGTGACCTCGGACTCGTCCTGGCTGGTGAACACGCCCGGTGGTGGTGTATGCGCAGGGAAAATGAGCCATCGCTTCTCGCCGACAATGGTCGCGTTCCAAGCCCCGGTGCCGTTCGGGTCCTTGTGCCAGGTTGATCCGGACCCAGCTCCGCCTATAATTACCCACCGCCAGTCTGGTCGTCCTTCTGCGTCCGTGAGCACCTCAAAGAGATTTTCACGGAAGTAAACGGGCGTATCATAGTCGCGGGTCATTTGTGGAGAGGTTGTTGGGAACGTCATGTCAAAGAGATAGAGCGGTGCTTCGTCATTGTTGTCGCGTGCGTAGCAAAGGAACCGAGCAAGTGAAATGGTGACGTTTTCGGCCCGAAACATCTTATCGCCGTAGTGTGTAGAAAGGTACTCTAAGGAGGCGTACGTCTTCATCGCAGGCCAATGATCAATGGCGCGTGAGATGACCACAGGCACCGAGGGAATCTCGTAGCGATCCCGAAATGTCTCCAGGGAAAGATCGTCGGCGGACACACAGTCAACGTTGGATGGCGCGGTGCGAAGCCTCTCTAAATCAATCGTAGCACATTGATGCGGCCGATGCAGTGCATCGCTGTACACCCCGCGCAGTCGAATGCGGTGTGGCGGCGGCAAATACGACGGGCACGATTGGTGTAGGTAGGTGGCGCGCCATGTCCCCATCCAATCAAACTCGCCACCAAATCGAGTCGTGACGCGCTCACGCCACAAATCGTCCCTTCCCGATACTGCGTACCAGTACTGGCACGTTCCGGAGAGCGCTAAAAGAGCGGAGATGCTGGAGATGCAGGAGGTGATGTGGATGAGGATGTCATCAGAAAGCCGGCAAAAATGCGGTCCAAGGGCAGAATGGGCGTTGTGCGAGAACATCGGGGCCAGGAGCGCGTTTCCCGACGGCAGGATTCCAAGCGGATGAGGTCTGCATCGGCGTTTCGGAGGCGAGGCAGCGCCGCGTGTATCTTCAGCAGAACGCTTGTGTGCTGCAGGCATGCAAATGAGGAGATCGCATGGTCGCTCCGGCCTACTACAGAGCACAATCGCCTCGTCGTATTCTACTTGCACAAGCCAGCTTGCTAGTACCCTCCAAGGTAGTCATCATCAATCACCCGCGGCAGCAGTCTGAGCATGGCTCCGAACTTGTTGTAGCACGTCTTCACCGCCCGGCTTGTCAGATCAACGTCCCACGGATTGGCATACTCGGGCACTCCCTCCATCCCGTCTTGGCGCATCCGCCTCAACTCTTTCCACACCCGTGTCTTGGCAGCTGCATCCGGGGAGGTCCACTCTTCATACAAATCAATATAGCCGCCTGGGTGGAGCTTGGGATGGAGAAAGTATGGCCCAAAGAGCGCATACGGATCGTAGTCTGGCGGAACCCTGACCATAAACGTGGGCGAATCCAAGGGCGGCAGCGGAGTGTACTTGCCAAGGAGCTTGGGTATGGCAAACTTGTGGTATGGCGCAACGTGAAACAACATGTAGCCACTGAGGGGAATGTCCGAATACCTAGCGTAGCAAGTGCTCCTTTGTGCTGGACGCTTCCTAGTCAACTCGGCAGGGCATAGTCTGCCGTGTGAAACACTCGAAGCAGCTTGGGCGCCGATGGTGCTGCCAAAGATATCCTCGTTTGACTGGCACGCCAACCAGACGATCTCTTCCAAAGCCGCCAATGCACCACTCTCTTGGGTCGCACACTCGGCCACTTCAGCATCCAGCGTTGATACATCCTCGACGACTATTGGCGCCATTGATATTATCTTAACACCGTCGTCGCTGGGGATCGAAAACCTATCGTCGTCGTCGTCGAATGCAGACACCTCATTGGCTTCGTCTACCACGATGGCATATTCCATCACCTCCTCGTCGTCCACTTGTTCTGCCAATCGACGTGCCTCAACCAATAGCGCACTCTCGCTCAGTAAGACGGGTGCAACGCCTTTCAAATGATCGGTGACATCGTCCTCTTCAGACGAAAAATACACCGTAACAAGCGCTTGAGCCACTGGGAGAGTTCCCGCAGCTCCAGTCTCGATCCCCATGTCTGTCAATACGGCGGAGGTTGGCTTTGGTACTGGCGCTGGAGCTGGCACTGGAGCTGGCGCTGGCGCTGGAGCGAGCGTGACTCTGTCCAACACCGGTGTTGCCAACCCAGACGCCTCTGTAGTTTGCATTGGACCCTTCTGGATCAACCGTCGTCTCCTGGCGAGTTTTCTGGACGAGGCCTTTGGAATAGACAAAGCCTCGGTCTTTTTGATTGATGCGCTTTCCGCATGTGCCTCTTTCGCGGCCTTGAATCGCGCTACGGTGTCCAGCATCACCGCCTTTGCACAGCGCCGATTGGCGCCAACATTACCTTCCAAGCCGTCCAGCTCTCGTGCGACGTCATACTCTTCAAACTTGAGACCAGTATCGCTCTCGACATCACCCAGCAACTGGGCAACACTGTTCGCATCTACGGCCTTGTACACTCGACGGAGTATATGCATGCGCCTCCGCCATCGACCTTCAATATTTTTGCTCACGTCCTTCATCACATGCTTGTAGTAGACCTTGTATGCGGCGGTGGGGATGGTTGCGATTTCAAAGAACGAGACCAAGGCGCGCGCGATGAGCGACGGTGTTGTCAGCAAGCAAGTCAGTTCGAAAAGACGCTTCGTCGCACGCATGATGACGGTAGCAGCGTCTGGAGAGAGTCCGCACGCACGCAGCAATTTGTAGACGAGGTTGTGGAATGCAAGAATGCTTTTGGGACTACCCGATTCGGCAGCAGCCGATGCAGCCGACGCAGCAACGAGAAACTGACCAGTGTAGTAGGCGGCGTTGAAGAATCTTGTCCGACGACCCACCGCCGCTGCCAAGGATACATGTTAGTGCTGGAAAGACAACGCTTTTGCAAATACAGGCGCACCTTGAGCCTTGGGATCGACAATACGACGAGGATACCCCAGCGACGTGGATTCGGCGCCGTTGTTGCGACCAGCATCGAAGAGAGTGAATCCACACGCACTCTTCTGCGCGCCAAACTCGGACAAACCGCCGGCGATATCCCTCACATCCCGTCGCAGCGCGTCCAACACTCCGCTTTTGCCTCCGCGGCGATTCTCAACAAAGGTATCGGCTGCCCATTCGTCGGTGTAGCGGTGGCGCGCAACCAAGATGCGATCCGGGAGGTCAGTGTAGTTGAAGATGGAAGTTGCTGGAGCGAACACCGGCACGGAGGCGTCGAGCGATGTCAGCGGTCTGATGGGGATCACCGGCGGGAAAATGACCTCGCGCAGCGCATAGTCCTGCGCCACACAACGCCGTACAACAGCGAGTCAGCGTCGATAGCAGCGGAGTGCAGACGCCTCACATACATCGACGAGGCGGGCCACGGGGGGAACTCCGTCCTGATCCGACATGCGGAGCTTCCCACGCGTGACGGTTGGTGACTGTGACTGTTATATTTCGCCATCTCCCGCCAATGATGACCATTGTCGCCACCGTTGCCGTCCTCCTCGCCTCGGTCTCCGTAATGAACTCCACCATAGCGCCTTCCTCTGCCACAACGGTGGATCATGCACATCTTGTCCGCCGCGGCACCATTGGCCACTGGCTCGGCCATTCCCCGCCTTCCGGCATCCGCCTTTCCATCGGGCGTGTTATTAAGGGCTGGCGCGTTGTCAGTGAAATAGGCAAGGACTCCAAGTCCCGCACCTATAAACTCCAGAGCGTGGCAACCCCCACGCAGTTCGCCACGGCCAAGGTCGCCCCGTCGGCGTGGTTCACCGCCAGCTCTGTAGACCGCGAGTACGCCATTTTGAAGGTGCTACAGAATGATAGAGAATTGCTGCCTTTCATGCTCCAGCCCATGCCCATCGGCGTACTTTCGGTCTCTGGCCGACGGATTCTGCCTATGGAAGACTGGGCCATCTCTCTGGTCGACTACCTGACAAATATGCAAAAGAAAATGGCCAACAACGGTCCCGGTCGTGCGACCAAAGTGCGAGAGCTCTTCTACAGCATCGTATTCGCCGTCAACCGTATCCATCACCATGGCTATGTGCACGGGGATATCAGACCAGACAACTTTGTGATCGTAAAGCGAACCAATCCTGATGACAACCAGGCTGAGGTCTCCGTCCCGGCTATTGTCAACTTTAGCTTGTCTTACAAGCTGAAGCGCAGCGGCTCCAATTCCCCCGGGTACTTTGCCAAGCAGCCAAAGGAGTACATCCCACCCGAGGCGCTCATCGGTGCCAAGCTTAAATCCCGGGACCCCAAACAAGGAGAGGTATTTTCCTTGGGCCAGGTGCTGTTTGTCATGCTATTTGGAGCGCCGGCCTTGCGTGACTGGACCCGGGAAGGCAGTGTGAAGCTGACCACGGCCACGGTCCCCGGAGGCAAGATCGATCCGCTTTTTCTTGATCTGCTCCAGCGCATGCTGTTGTTTGATCCACAGAAGCGTATCACCCTCCCGGCTGTATTGAAGCATCCGGCGCTGAAGTCACAGCCCAATGGCGTGACCAAAGAAGCGTTGGTGGCTGCTTATGTAGCGACGAATGGCATCCCGCCACAACCCAAGGTTACTGGGCGGTGGCCATTAATATGGCTAAAGTTTGACCCCACGGGGAACATCGTGGAGACAGAATTGCCCAAGAATGATGTGGCGCGGGCCTAGCATAAATAGCATTTAGCCTCATTGGCAGACATAGGTGGCTTGGCATTTTCCCAGACTCTGAATTCCATGATGCAGCATCCAACGGGCGCCGCAGACCCAGTTCCGCCGCCCCCAAGCACCGCCGCACCGGAATCCGTGGCAGATGCGTCTGGAGCCGCGGTGGCGGAGACAACCACACCATACGCTGCTCCGCATCAGCCACTGAGCAGTCAGTCACCACCCGCCGACACTGCTGCCACGGCTGCCACAACTGCTGCCACACACTACTACGACAACGCACAACCACACTACGTGGTCGCGGAAAACTCGTACACTCCGACGGTGTACCACGTCGTACGGGTCGCGGAAGGCAATGCCATGCGCATGTTTTGCCCGTTCGACAACCACGAAATCACCACCCGGACACGCAAACGCCCGGGCCTCGCCGCCGGGTTCTTCGCCGCCATTCTGTGCTTTGTGTGTCTGCCGTGTGCATGGGTGCCGCTGGTGGGCGGGTGCTGCGACGAGACGGTGCATTATTGTCCCGAGTGTGGGCGTGCCCTTGCCGTGCAGTTGTAACACTCCCAACATCTCTTACATTTTATAAATACCATGCATGGCGCACGTTCATTTTCTTCACGCAGAGGACGGTCCCTTGCTGGGAGCGTAGCGTCGAGGCACCACCCTGCTAAGCAGCTTTGCTATGCCGCTGCGCACTTCCGTCGCAACATTCGACGGTAATCGATTTCCCCTACCCAGCAAGCATTTGCGCATGTAGCCTTTCGCCGAGCGAGGCTGCGCACTTTGTCTCTTTGCGTTGGCGAGGGTGAGCGGAACCTGTCGGTCGCACATATCCCGACACGCGGTAAACACATGCCGATGGGAAGCCAGTCGGGTGGACTCGACCATCGCCGCCAACGTATCCATTTCTTTGGTGCACTCGTCACGGCGAGTCGGCGCCATCTTGCGCGGCCCCTGGAATGCCTCGTGCCTGCCGTCAGCGCAGGCTGGGGCGAGCGCCGCGGCGATGAGGAGACAGGGGAGCAGCAATGCGTGCCGCATGATTTCGGTCGTCAGTCGGTGGTGTGTGTTTCAGCGATGTGTGTGCGGCGCACAGGGCGATGCCGGGTGCTGGAGGTTTGTTTGAGCTGGATAGGTTGCCACGTCAGCAGTCTGGCTCGAGAGAGAGAATATCCATGCATTGAGCCTTGACTTCAACGCAAGCAACATACTAGTACTGGTCCTATTAT
>QZWS01000198.1:0-17888 GCA_004114245.1 Zoopage sp. CT-All
ACGACAAGGAGAAGTATAGCCCGACCTGTGCTAGGAATCCGCGCAGGGCTGATCGAGTACCGTCAAAACGTTCCGGTGTTGGTGGCTTCGGGCGGTGATTCGGATGCGCTGGGATGTCTTGGAGGACCGGGCCCGCTTGCCCGGCCTGGATTCGAGAGATCATCGCCTCCAAGTCGGCGATAGAGATCTGTACCAATCCCGGCGTCGTCTGTTGGGGATCGGCGGACATAGAGCGAGTAACACGGCGGTCAGTGGGGTTGGGCAGAGGAGCAGAGGGCGAAGTTGGAGTGTCGGGGAGAGAGGTCATACAACGAGGGGGTCGCGCCAATCTGTGATGACCGAACGGGGAGGAAATCAGAGACGAGTAGAGGAGAGAGTTAGAGGCAGAGACAGAGGCAGGATCAAGAGGCTGTATTCGGCGCAACACTGGTGTTGGCGCGACAAGGAGAAAAGTGGGCGCCAACCAAACCGGGCCGGATTGTTACCATTACACTATGTAGCAAGTATTAAAATAGAATTGCAATGAGTTACAAGTTAGACTTAATAGATTTTCTTGAATATGACAAACTTACAATAAGCCATGAGTTAGACTGAAAATAAAAACTCTGATGTCCCATGGCAGTTAATCTGTGGTACTAAGTTGCAGTGCTCCTCAACAACTGGAGAGTTTACTCCCTCTTGTGTACTATCTGCAATTAATGATGGAGGGGGTGCAAAAGTAGGGTGTATTGCTTTGTATGGTGGTGGCTATTTTGCAGTCAAATTATTATTCTATTTGTGCACTCCCTTCCAACGCGTCGATAGTTAGGTGACTGTCTGGCGATCTGCTTTAAAAAAACTGCCCTTTTCTGCGAATGACCACCCATTTCCGCATCGTTGCCGGCAGCTACGAACGTGTTCTACTTGGCCTCACCGTCGCGCCTTCTTCGTTAACGGAATACACGCTGACGCCGCTATTTATACTCCCGAGCGCTCACACTGCATGTATTCGCACGATCGCAGTATCTGCGGACTCGCAGCATCTTGCCTCGGGCGGCGATGACGAATCCATCCGATTGTACGACCTCTCCCGACGCCGGGAACTCGGATCAATTCTGCACCATGACGGCACGATATCACAACTGGTGTTTGCTGGCCGTTTTTTGATGTCCGCGAGCGAGGACGGCGCCGTGGGGATCTTTCGCATGCGGGACTGGGAGCCGCTGAAAACCATCAAGGGCCATACCACTGGAATCGGGGGTTTGGCAGTGCATGCTAGTGGGAAGCTGGCTCTGACGATTGGCGTGGGAGATGGGAAAATTCGTGGGTGGGATTTGACGCGTGGGGTGCGTGCGACCGCATCCAAGATCGGGCGTGGCGCAGAGGATGTGGTGTTTGTGGGTGAGGGGATGTATGCGGTGAGGTTTGCAAAGAGGGTCGATATATATTCGGTTGCCACGGCAGAGAAAGTCGGGGTGTTGGAGCACGAAGGATCGCGGTGTAACTGTCTGTCGGTGGTGCTGTTAGAAGATGGGCGACTTGGGGTGATGACTGGCGGCGAAGATGGCCGGCTACGGGTTTGGTCGGCCACTGAAACGGACGGAAAGGAGACATGGGGGGTTGTCAAGGAGTGGAAGGCACACGCGGCACGGATCAAAGCCACGGCGATCCACGCAACGCAGGATCGTACCATCGTGGTGTCTGCAGACTCGAATGGCATAATTCGACTATGGGATTTGTCGCGAATGATGAAGGCGTCTGGAGCAGATGAGGAGTCAAGTCCGATAGGCGAGCATGACGTAAAGTGCCGCGTGACGTGTCTCGTGGTTGCAGACATACCGCACGGAAAGGCCAAAAAAGCTGTGGCGGAGCTGGCTGATGATAAGGGTAAGAGCGAAAGCACGGCCAGTAGCGACGAGGAGAGCGACAGGAAGCGAAAAGGCACTGCGCCAAAAGTGGCAGTGAAAGGATCACAATCGCAGAAGAAACGCCGTGTTCGTAACAATAAATAATTTTACAATGGCTTCCCGCTACGACTCCCCACATGATCGTCTATCCAGGCGCTAACAATCTCTGCCATGGCCACTCCATGACCGAGGACAAACGCATGCGGCAGTCCAACCTTGCACCGCTCCCACTTGACGTCGGGATACAATCGCTCGTACTCATCACACCACTCCACTGGGGCCCAGTCATCACCCGCAGTGAAGTAGGCCCTCACGCGACTTCCAAGTGTATCGGCGAGGATCTGATTTGCACCACGAATAGAGACCATTTCATCGGCCGACATATGCAACAAGGAATGCACGACGCTGGGATGCAGAAGATCGAGAGTCGTAAGTGCGTCACCTTTGGACTGAGATGCGAGGTGTTGGATGAGTGGGATGAATAAAGAGTTGGGAATGAAGGTTCGCATAGCGCCAATGATAGGCGGGAGGATCCAGCGTGCAGCTGGAGTAAATAGGCCCATGGCCTAGATAGAATATGTCAACAATGAGGCAGGAGAAGGACGCAACTTGCAGAGAGCCGGCGACCATTGGGCGAGTCTCCGATATTAGCAATCGTTGGGAAGAGAGCAAAGACCTGGTCAATGCTCGCCTCCTTCCTTGCTGCCAGGATCTACGATCAACGCTGGATTGCCTGGACATTCTATGCGAGCATGGTACCTCTATGGCGATGTACGCCCCCACACTGTGTCCAGCGATCATGAACCGCGTATGTGGCGGGAACCGGGCAACAAGATGATCAAAACACACTATTTTATGCTCCACCTGTTCAAGCAGATTGAGCGAGCTGTAGGTGGAGGTAGTGCAACTGGGGCTCGACGCCGTGGTATGGCCCACATGTGACACTACAAACAGACACACGGAATAAGCGAAATATTCGCTTTGCTTGAGCACTACCGATTACTATCTCCATAGAGTCGGCGTGGCGTGCGTGTAGGGTGTCCAGAAACTCCTCGTAGTAGCCGGGATGCCCGGGGTTGCCTGCCGCCTCCTTCAGCAAATCACATTGCGGGGCGAGCAATACCCGGAATAACGAACAAGACGCGCTGCGGGGGCTGGGTACGCGCCGGCCACCAGCGGGTGTCGGTCGACCAGCGCGGCAGATGCCAATGCGTGCAGATAGAGGGCATTGGTCGTGAGGCTACGTGTCGCGTGGCAATCTGACGACGCTTCACTGGCCAGCATCCTATTCATCATTTACAACTATTAAACGCTCGCTAGGCTAGCCTTCAGGCTGCATTGGCCTGAGTCCAAAGCACCACCGCGGATCCACAGCCGGAGGAGCATCTGCGTAGTGGCAATTACACTACTTCCTATGCTGCAATGTCATAGTAGCCAGTGTTGTGTTTGCTGATATGCCCAAATACACTAATGTCGGCTGGAGCGGTGCTGTGATCAGCGGATTCTTTGGCACATGCAGCCACCAGTGCCAGCACCAGCACCAGCGCCAGACTACATGTCGCTTCTCCACGAAAAAGGCCGAGTCGCCCTCGATCCACATTTCTCGGCCCACAGCTATGCCCAGTCTGCATATAAAATCATGGCCCAGGTGCGTCCTTCGAGAATGTGGCTGCTTGTGTGCTGATGATCGCTGCCAAGGCGCATTCCCACGAATCGGCCGACGAACTGCCCCAGGCATATATCAGCTATCTGCGCGTCGCAAGGTGCAAATATTTTGGAATGGAGATCAAAGTGTCACTCGTTGTATACATAGCATAAGCTTTGAGGTTCTTCCGCGGCATCCCGAGCATGAGAAGTTTATGAAATCTGCCGAGGGTCACGCTCTTCATGAGGTTGCTCTATGCTGTTTCTTTATTACCGGTCTCAGCGCCTCTAATAGGTGGGGAGGTTGGCGATGGACAGATGTGAAGCCATTAGGCCGCGCCTGGCTAATGATCAGCAAGCGAGCGCTTCCAAACTCCGTGCGTTGCCTCCACTCCCGCCTCCAAAGTTGAAAGCGTCTTCGAGCACAGGAGTGGCATCATTGGCGTCGTCGGTATGCGAGCGTGCTCCTATTTTGTTATGCTGATTTGCCCCAGGTAGCAATGGGATCCCGCCGCTTATCGGATCATGCTGCTAGATATCCCCCCAATCATGGAAATGCCTTACATGCTCGACGAATATTGAATGAAAACGAGCTGCAGGCCCAGGAAGTGTTTGGTATCTCGGTCGAGAACATCTCCTGTGTTCAATTGCGTGAGCGCATCGAACGAGATGGCTCGTCATCCGTCCTCGTGCTTGACGTCCGCACCAGGGATGAATTTATCCAAGGACATCTCTCTAGCGTCGACACCGTCAATCTAGAACCGCTAGTGCTTCGTGCCGAGTACAAAACAGCTGCCTTGCTGCCACTGGCTAACTTTTACTAGAATCGATTGTCATGGGATTCAGAATGCCCTGAGTATATCGCCGCTCACTGCTCAGGATATGTTTCGAAAACGCGCAACATATGCCTTGGTCGCCATTATCGACCAGCGCACTACTTCCGTCGATCTCCTTCATGCGCAATCGCCTGCCGCAATACTCCTGCGAGCACTTGGCGCCGACATACCGTCGATTCGGTCCATTGGCTGGGTTTGCGGTGGATTCGATGCTTGGATGCGCAATTCTGATCCAAGGTGGATTTGGACTGGCGATGAAGATGGGAATAAAATGGCAAATCCTGCAGCTGCTGTCGCAAATGAGCCGAATGATGCGGTTTGGACCGATAAGCTTGCACGGCGCTCCAAGTAAGCAGCTCGCTGTGGTGTGATATTTCTTACTCTGAAAGGGCTGGACGAGTGCATGAACTCGCTGACCGGCTAGAACAGCGGCTAGTTATTGGTCATGCGGCCTCGAAACCCCTTCGCAACGTGTACGATTATGTAAGGCTCTTTCCTGTGTCTAGGGAATCAACTACTACTTCCTCTAGTTTGAGACCAAGCATTCGACTCCTGACGCAAATATCCCCCCCAGACTGCCTCGCCCACTGCCACAGCTGCCTGCAACCAAAAAGTCCATCGCTCAGGTAACGGCGGCTTACACGTCAATGCCACAAGCACATGTGATCGGTCGCACACCGACGGAGCTAAAGCGCTGTGGAACCTTGTTCGACAATCCTTACACTGGCTTTACAAAGATCCAGCCTGAGGACCGGGCTGCGCCTGCGAGCCAGGCACCGCTAGTGGGCTTGCCAGGGTCCACGGTTGAATCTCGCCCTATTCCTCCCCCTCGTCGTCCCAATCGTCCCGCGCCACCGCTTCCAAGCATGTCTATGTCCATGCCCGAACCGTTCCCTGTATCTTCCCCGCCGACTGTGTTGTATCCATCGGTTCTCAATAATTTTGGTGCTCCGCATCAGATCGCGCGAAAGCCGGCTCAAGGCCTTGCGCGCGTCGCAACGATCAAGCGACTTGAAGTGGAGGATGAGCTAAAGTTGTCGTATCGCTCGTCTCTATCTGAGCTGGGTCCAATCGAGAGTCTTGGTGCGTGTGGATTGAAGAATCTCGGCAACACATGCTTCATGAACTCGATATTACAATGCCTCGCTGGGACATCCCCTTTGGCCCGATATTTTATGAATGGCACTTATAAACGGCACGTCAATGTGCATAGTCGGGATGGAACTGGAGGAGCGCTTGCGAATGCTTTTGCCGACCTTATGCGAGCCATGATTACGGGACAGTACACAGTTGTATCGCCTGTGACGTTCTTGAAAACCGTGGCAAAGTTTGTTCCGCGGTTCGAAGGGAGCGAGCAGCAAGATTCGCAAGAGCTACTGGCTTTTGTTCTCGATGGTTTTCACGAAGACTTGAACCGCCCAGTGCCAAAGGGAACCGATCCATCGATCGAGGCGTTGAACCGCATCACAGATGACGAGCTAGAAGCCATGAGCGATGCTGATTCCGCCGGCATCGCCTGGAGGAAGTACGAAGCGCAACAAAGCTCGATCATTGTTAGTATGTTTCAGGGCCAGCTTCAGTCGCGCCTTCGGTGCCTAACCTGCGGCCAGGTGAGATGAATTCGCAGACCACAGACTTCTGACATGCTAGAATAGACGTCGACGACCTACAATCCTTTTATGTACCTCACGGTCGACATCCCAAAGACCAAGTTTGGCCGTGGCTCGACCAGCATCAAGGCGTGCCTTGATGCGTTTGTGCGCGGCGAAATATTGGAGGGCGAAGATTCATGGCGATGCTCCCGCTGTAAGGTTCCACGACGTGCGACGAAGCAGTTGACGATTACTCAACTGCCGGATCTTCTACTGATTCATATCAAGCGGTTTTCTTTCCAAGGTCCGTTTCGTGACAAGCTGGATACTAACGTTGATTTTCCATTGAGGTGTGATCAGGAGTATGTGTCTGTGCCGCTGACCGGTCTATAGGGGTCTTGATATGGACCAGTATGTCGCGGACTTTGTCAAAGAATCACCCGATGCAAATTCTTACGATCTGTACGCCGTTTCGGTAGGCCATTTTGTCAGGTTGACTATACTCACCGCCTTTTAGAATCACTATGGCGGACTCAATGGAGGACATTGTATATAGTGATTGTTGTATTCACCGCTCTAACCCGTGCTAGATACGGCTTCAGTTCGCAGTATGTATCGTGGTCAGTGGCACCAATTTGATGACAGCCGGGTATCTACTTGCGAGGAAGGCAATGTGCAGGCAAGCTCGTGGTCTTATTGTAACCAAGGTGCTGAACATCACCATGTAGAGCAACGCCGCATACATTTTATTCTATGTCCGTTCGTCCATATATCGCGGCCATCTGTGAAGCATGGGATGCACTTAGTATATTCTTGTCCAACTCTCTACTGCAAACGCAACGCTGAAGCGCTTGACTTATTGGAAAATGTATAAATAAGGAAGCAGTGCTGCTATAGCGCGTCCTGGGAGAAAGGGTCAATACTACCACACAGAGTATGTCAACGTACAGCATATACGTAGGCAGTATAATGTCTAGACAAAGACTGCCACTAGTATGACTGTATTGTTTGGCACAGAACACAAAGTTCAGCACACAACAGTCATGCTGAGCAGACACCCTATTTCATTGGTTGTCTATGGTATTTCACTCACCTCATGCTACATAACAAGCTAAAAAGTGCTCAATATAATATGGCTGCATTGCCAATGGAAAATATGCAATGGCTTTGAAGCTCTGCTCCAAACTTTTGCCCCCAGACTGTTATGCCAGGGTTGATTGTGTTGGCTGTGTTGCAGGAACAGAGTAGGGGTCTTTTATCTGTTGTAAAAGGACACCACAAGTGGCCTTCACAATACAAGTTGTTATCACAGTGAGAATTCAATCTGTATTTCCTAGAGGCTGGGGCGGGCGGGGCTCCTTCTTATACCTTGGATCCGGCACGGTTTTCCCTGGCACGGCTTGGCTATGTGTCATAGCGCGTCACACAAACGTTTAATATATACACTCGTTCGTTTCATGGTTGCTCGATTTGGGGAGATGTAACGGTAGCACAAACGACTGGCTTGATTCGTGTAACCGTTTCCCGATTTGGCTCACGATTCACTTCGAAGATCGGCCACACCTCCATCTGCTACTTTTTTCCCCATCTCATTCTCACAACCCCTGCATCCTCCCGAAAGTTTGCCGCCGATGAGCCGCCGCATCAGTGCGAGATATAACTCGTGAAATGCCCTAAATAAAGCGAACTCTGTGAGCTCAAGGACATGTGCGAATAGTGGCAAGGGTTGAGGCGGGCAGATGGAGGTGAGGAGGTTGGCAGTGGCGATGAGAGGAGATCCGGCGTGAATCTTTGGTGATCTAGTCGTCCCAAGGTATATGATCACGCACTTGGGGACCAGACAGGAGACGAAGCGATCTTATGGATGTGGTGGAGATGGCGCAGCGAAAGAAGGCGGAACCAGCCCCTACATGTCCTGCGGATGGGTCTCTGTGGTAGCGGCGGGTACTGTGCTTCATGACGGGCGTGTCTGTCAGCTGAGGAGGACATCAAGAGGATAGCGGCCTAAAGCGGCAGGTGCAAAATGCCAGCATTGCTGGCAACACCAGCGGGCAACGTGCGGATGCTGAACTGATCATTCGGGCGGTTCATATTATCCTACTGACGATCCATGGCGCAAGTCGTGGGGAGGCGGTGGGTTCGTCGTGCCAAGTCCGCGGAACGTGCTATCCACGATGCAGAAAGGTTGGATGTGTATTCCACGCATCCAGTGCAAATGCCCATCCTCATCGTGGACAACTTTGATTCCTACACCCTCAATCTACTCTCCCTACTTCCGCGTGAAAAAGTCGTCGTCATTAGAAATAATCAAATTAGATGGGAGGAGCTTCGATGCGAGTTGGACCATTTTGATGCAGTCATCCTATCTCCTGGGCCTGGCAGACCGGATGTTGCTAGAGTTCGTCTCACTTCTAGCATCGGCAGCATTCAATCGGTGTGTAGGACTTTGGAGTGTGCGAAAATATTATCCGTGAGGCGAGTGTCCCTGTGCTTGGCGTCTGTCTTGGCCATCAAGGCATTGCGACCGTGTTCGGCGGATCGATCCAATGCGCCGCGAGATCCGTGCATGGCTCCGTATCGCTTGTGGAGCATGAAAACACTTCATCGTTGTTCGATAGAATACCAAGGACGTTCAAGGCTGTCTGCTACAATTCGCTTGTTGTATCGCTCGAGAGTTAGCTGTCCCGTTCGCTCCAAAGCTTCTGAAGACTGACCGTAGAGCTCCCAAACTGTCTCAAGGTCACGGCAACGTGCAACGGAGAGATCATGGCATTGGAGCATACATCTCTGCCTCTTTTTGGCGTTCAGTTCCATCCCGAAGTAGGTCTTGTTGCCTGTATTGTGCGATCTGCCCACGCTGTCTAG
The DNA here is from genome assembly GCA_004114245.1 of Zoopage sp. CT-All. Classification (NCBI taxonomy): domain Eukaryota; kingdom Fungi; phylum Zoopagomycota; class Zoopagomycetes; order Zoopagales; family Zoopagaceae; genus Zoopage; species Zoopage sp. CT-All. The sequence continues at coordinate 8,824 of QZWS01000198.1, forward strand.
TCCATCTGCTCTGATTATGGCCATGAAATCATGAATAATTTTCTCGCCGTTGCTGCAGCAAATTTAAAGCCTCGTCGACGCGATGAGCTTCCAGCTTATATTTACCGATGGAGTCTTCTTTCCTCCTTTGACCGCCCCAGCGCGCTGCCATTGCCACCACCAACGCCTCCACGCTTATCACTACACGTCCACGTCGTTCCCGGGGTCAAACTACAGCAAGCTGAAATGCTATTCGAGACTGAATACCTTTCAGCATTCGGTGCCATCTGGCTGGACAGTGCACGCGACGATCAGGATCAAAGTCGCTTTAGCTATATCGGATCTGCTGCCACCATGGTGCGCTACAGTGCGCGCGATCGGCTCGTTACAGCCGCCGAACCGAGCGGATGCCAGACTTCATTTGCCACGAACGATTTCTGGGAATGGACCTCGGCAATGATGTCGTCGTTTGCTCAGCTTCCAGTTGTCGATGAAACAACGCCAAGCAAAACCTGTTCCCTTCCATTTGGCTTTAAATGTGGCTTCGCTGGATATTTTGGCTACGGTATGTCTGTGCAGACAATACCCTTCCCAACGGAGCATCAGTCCCGCTTGGTTGACAAGAATGGCGATGATGCCACGCTGCTCTTTCTTGATCGTATTGTCGTATTCGACAAGCAGACAGAAACGGCCTATTGCCTGGCAATAGTTGGCGCAGCACCCTCTGAAGTTTTGGATGCTGGAGTATACCGCGGTCGCTCAGTTGATTCTTGGCATACCTGGCGTGATTGCATGCTATCCAAATTGCAGTCATCCACAGCCACAGGATCAGCTGCAAGGTTTCCAGGTCCGTCGCTTAGCTTTACTTGCCGAGACGATGAAGAATCGTACGTTACTAAAATCCGAAAGTGCACGAGCGCCATTCACTATGGCGAAAGCTACGAACTTTGTCTCACCACACAGCATACTTCGCTCACCGATACTCCCCTCTCTCAGACTCATATATTTGCATTGTTCAAGCGTCTCCGACGTCGTAATGCAGCACCTTTTAGCATATTTATGCATGCTGGTGGCGATCGCTATATTCTCGGCTCAAGTCCCGAGCGTTTCATGCACGTCAGCGCCGACGGACTTGTTAGCATGAAGCCTATCAAGGGCACCGCAAGGCGAGTTCTTGAATGCGTGTGTATGGAGAAGTCCGGGGTTTGCGAGTCCGGGGCATGCATTGTTATTGCGGATCGCTGTGCAGCCGAAGCATTGCGAACGTCAGAGAAAGATCGATGTGAAGGTCTTATGGTAGTGCAGTTCCACGCCACTGCATGTATGCTGACCGAGAATAGATTGTCGACCTCATACGAAATGACTTGGCGCGCGTGTGCAAACCATCGTCAATAGCTGTCCGCAAGCTCCACTTGATCGAGACGTACAGCACCGTTCACCAGCTTGTGTCAACCATCGAGGGCATACTACCACCTGACTGCCTCTCTCTTGCAGCGCTAAAGGCGACTTTTCCTCCTGGCTCCATGACTGGTGCCCCAAAGATTCGCAGCGTACACATATTGAGCGAGCTGGAGCAATGCCCCCGTGGTATATACGCAGGTGTGATGGGCTATGTTTCGGTGATGACTAGTGGCGACGTTGCCCATGGACTGGATTTCAGCGTCGTGATTCGCACAGCCGTGGTCGATCGAGACTCGGAGCAACGCACTCGAGTTACGATTGGCGCCGGTGGAGCAATCACCTGCCTCTCCGACCCTGCCGCCGAATGGGATGAAATGATGGTAAAGGCCCAATCAGTTATAGACGGCATGAGTATGCAATAGTGGATTTAAACATACCAAGTACTGGGAAGTCCTACACTTGCTCTACAAATAGATTGAACAGCAGGCCGAGCACACACTAACTCGGCCCGGAAGAATTTGCACCTCCCAGGTGTCACTATGCAGAGTAGGCTGGCGGTGACGTGGCATCCGGTCTCGTTCATGCAGAGCAGTCATACAATCGCCATTGCTGCCATCAATATGGTTAAACAGCGTAAGGGGCCCCCAAGAGCCGTCAAACCAGGTATGAATTACGCTATTTCAACCCGTTTAATGATTAAATAGCGAAGCCGGATCCAGCGGCGGCGTCTTCAATTGAGGACCTCGCCATGTCCTCTGCATCGGACAGCGATGTTCCACGAGCCAAGAAAAAGCGCTGCCCGCACGTCAAGAGCATAAAGCTCAGCAAACTGAAAAGTAAAATAGCGCATCGCTTATTGACGGCGTGTGGCGAATGTGGCGACGCGCAGCTGCCATCTGCGTCGCTCTGGATGTGCACTGACTGCGTTGGCGTCAACTGCGGACGAAACAATGCGGCGCATGCCCTTAAGCATTACCAAGGCGCCGAGGCAATGGGCCACTCCATCTGCTTGAACCTGGAAACACTCGAGTGCTGGTGCTATGGCTGCGACAGCGATCTCGCCGCAGAGGATATTCCTCGCGTGGCCGAACTCCGCCAGCTTGTCTCCAAGGCTGCTAAGCGCCATGAGGTCAAGGCAAAGCGAGATGCAGCTGCCATAGAAGTGAAGTCGGTGTCGTCGGCATCAGGAAAGCGAGAGCGCCTCGCCCACCCCGGGCTTCGAAATCTTGGCAATACGTGTTTTTTCAATTCTGTCATTCAGGTATGCTGCACGCATAAAACCTGCTGCGTCTAATACTCCGCTAGTGCCTGTGTGTGAGCGACGTAATTGCGGAAGAGGTCGAGGCTGCAACGGTCTCGGCTCCCCTAAATGTCGCGTTCAGAAAGCTTCTGGCCGAGATGCGATCACCAACTCCGTCGGCCATCGTTCCCAAAGAACTGCACCACGCCGTCTGCCAGAAATGGAAGCAGTTCAAAGGCTTCCATCAGCAGGATGCGCACGAGTTTATGCGCTTTTTTCTGGATGGACTCCGCGAGGAACAGAAAAAGTTTGGCAACGATGGCAAGGACCAGCCGGGCCACATCGACCGATGCTTCCGCGGAAAGCTCGCCAGCGTTGTCGTCTGCGATTTTTGCTTTTCTGTATGCAATTTACATTTCCTACACTTAAGCTGACAAAGCTATTAGTGCTCGATTAGCCACGAGGAGTTCCTGGACCTGTCGCTGCCTATTCAAACCGAAACGCCAACGAAGCCAACAAGGCCATCGAAACTGAGCGATGCGTCCATATCAGCTAACAAGCACAAGCATGTACTCAAGGTGGGTGTATTTGTATTCATATGGGCGCCGCCTATAGTGTATAGATGGAGCGCGAAAATAAAGGCAAAGGGCCTAGCCGCGAACCATTAAACGAAATCGATCTGGCTGAAAAGCTAAAGACACTGACCCTTTTGGATGAGCCCAGCACTAGCCACTCGGTCAATGACATTGATGCACACTTAGCCAAGCTTTCTGTGGCACAGATGTCGCAAGTTGAAAAGATCATGCACGATCGCGGTGTTGAAACCGGCGACGACCACGGCCTCATATCGTGCCTGCAAACGTTCATTCTGGTCGAGAACCTCACTGAAACCAATCAGTTCGCATGCGAACGGTGTGGCTTACTGCAGTCAAAGCTCCAAAATTGCGTCAGTCTTTGCCACCAGCCCATCAAGGCTCCAAGTCTAGCAAACACTTACACCGACATTACTGAAGGAGATCAGGATGTCAATATAAGTGAAAGTTCAACCGCGTCAAGTGAGACTGTTGTGGGCTTATCTGACGACGAGATCCACGAGGAGTTTCTCGACGACTTTGACGCCGATATGCTTGGCCCATGTGAGCGACTGGGAGCATCTGCATCCAAAACGGCGACAGTCATGCGAGACGCCAGGAAGCGATTTCTTATTGAGTCCAGTCCGCGCATACTGGTCCTCCACTTGAAGCGGTTTCAGCAGACTGGTCGTCGGGGCGGAACACAGAAACTGGATACGCATGTTAGCTTCTCCGAAACCTTGGATATCCACCGGTTTGCTTTGGACGAGGACATTCCCGCTAATTATCGTCTATTTGGGGTCGTGGAGCACTCTGGCGGACTCCATGGTGGACATTATGTGGCATATGTACTTTCGAAGAGCGCGAAAGTTGGCGAATCTGTATGGGTATATTGCAGTGATGGCCATGTTCGACTATCGTCGCTGGAGGAAGTGCTCGGCTGTCAGGCTTATATCCTTTTTTATGAGCGTGTACGCGAATAGATGCATGGATCTTTTATTAAGAACGTATACTACAAGGCTACTCTAAGAGCGGGGTGGATATTGGCTGTCAACAGCTTCAATTTGGATCGCATCTCGGTGGTTTTCTCGGCCAACGTGTTCACCAACGACTGCTGCTGGTAAAACTCGAATTCCGGGGTCATACGGGAATGAGTCCATTTCTTGTTGCGCTGATGCGAAATATCAACGACACGAAGGCTCGAAGCAACCTTGATAGAATCCTAGCTTTGATAAGACACTGCAGACAGCAGTGTTCAACTCACCTTGATAAGCGAGCGAGCCTCGAGAGCTGTAGACTTCAAAGCTTCACGCGACGCAGTAGAGAGAGGCGCGATTGGCTTCGTTTTCACCGCAGGTGCGCCGAAAATGTCATCAAGGCTGCCGATACTGCGAAGTCGAGAATTTTCTGCGCGAAGGAAACGAATGGCCGATTTAAGTGCGGATATCTAGGGCACGTCGCAGCTTGGGCCTAGTGCTCGCCAACAGTATACCTGTATGTTAAACTGAATATGGCCAAGGTTTTCCATTTGGCTCTCGTCTGAATTCAGCACAGGAGCTTGGTGGACGAAGGACATGCGGCGCTCTACTTCCGCGCGAGAAGCAGCTGTGATGCATTAGCGATGTTTCAAATGAAAGGAACGAACCCTGCTGCTCGGATTGTCCAACCGCGGCCTTTAACTTGGTATTCTCTTGCTCAAGCTCTTCGATCTGGGATACATATGTTTCAATTGCCCTTGCGTACGTAGTCTCCTGTTCTTTGGACTTTTGCAAATCCTTTTGGACAACGCCAAGCGTTTCGTTCTGAGAGAAATTAGCGAGAGCGGATCTGAAGAACGTGTCTAACCTGCTTCTTCACAGCCTCCATCCGGCTTTCGAGAAGTTCGACCTTGACAGCGGATTCTTGGAGAGCGCGTTCCTGGTGAGGAGTAAGAGGAAAAAGGCATGGATCGATAACTTGCTCTCATCTTAATTTCCTTCACCATTGCATTGACTTCCTCATTTGAGATCTGAATGTGGCGATTCATTTCAGACGTTGTCACCATATCAGTCTTGAACGCAGCAGACCGAACGGAAACAGGAGTGAGACCGGTTTCATCTGGAATAATATGGGACATAGAAATATGGGAAAAGAGACGAACGGCGTTCTAGCTTCGCATCGTCTTCGATGGCGGCGTGGACTCGCGCAAGCTCTTGATTGTATCCGGCGAACGTTTTCCGCGAGCCCTCCCAGGCAGTCACTTCGGCCTGCTTCAACGCCGATTCCGTGACAGTATAAATAGTACGCTGGAGGGTGCCAGCAACAACACTGGCCGTAGCTTCTGTATACCCGACCATCTGCTGCTTGATTTGGGTGTATGCCTTGAAATGTGTCAGCCAAGGAAATAATGCTTCCGCACAAACATCATTGCAGAATTTCATCATCTTGCGATTCACATTTAGCAAGGTCTTAACCTGCCCACATGTTTCCATTTTTACCAACGAGGATGTGCTTGAAATGTCCAAAAATCGGCGAGACAATTTCCTGCCCACCGGTAAAACAGAAGCATGCATACAATGAAGATCCCACCTGGTTGCTGTTTTGCTCTGAGACAGTAGCGTCAGAATGTCATCGATCGGTTCGACAAGCTCTGAAGCGAGTTTGATCCCCGGCGACGCTGGATCTGAACGGCAATGGTGAGATCAAGCTATCCATGGCATCCGCTACTGACCAGGCGATGTAGACATGCACTCTTTCGTAAGAGACATGAGAACGTGGAGGCGATCATTCGAAAATTCGAGCTGATGTGCAGCGATGCAGGCCTGCTGGTGCATGACTGTCTTGGAGGTTTCGACATAAAGACCAGATAGGTGCTCGAGATGAGCCACAGCGCGGTCAAGTTCGATCAGACAATCAATCTCCTTCAGATTTTCTGCTCTAAGCATGTCGATGAACGCATTCAAGCTAGCAAGCTGTATGAGCAGTGCACAGAATTGGCATATACTGTACCGCTTGTCGTTCCCATTGATGTCTTCGTAAAGGGATCCCAGCTTCAAAAAGGTTTCTGCAGGACATTGGCTCATGAACCAAACAAAGTGTGCGGCCAACTCGGAAAGCAGATGCAGTCGCTCGCACATCTGAAACAAAAATGCTGTTAGCAAGACTAGAGGCGGAAATGGAACGCACTTCAAAAGCCGGAAGTAAATCTTCGCTCAGGTCGTCATTCTTGACACGATTGGCGAGGGAGCGATTCTGATCAATATGCTTCCGAACAAGGTCGGCTTTGAACATTATTCGCTTGAATAGAAGGTATACACGGATCGCATTGTTTTCGTTTCGAAAGAAAGAATCGTGCAGGTACGACTATCACTGACTGTTAGCTCGTGCAACAGTGTGTAATACACATGTACTTGAACGAGTTCGAGATTTTCAACGGACTGCATCGCATCGAGCTTGCGAAGTTCCAAGTCTATTTGCTTGCCCTGAGCACGGGTCGACCCGGACTGGAGCTGTTCAGAGAGATCCTTCATCGATCGAGCACGTGCGTCCAAGTCTTTGCTGGCACCCTCGTCACCATTGGGTATGGCCTTGGCCTCTTCAAGGGCACTGCATCCATCAGCTCAATACTAGGCTGATAGGTGGCTCACGTTTGCAACGTAGCAACCAGTTCACGGAAACGGTTGATGGTATTCTCATAGTCAGCGATGGATTCTTCCACGGCGTCTATCTTCTTTTCCTTCTCGCGAATGACCGAATCCTTGTAGTCTATTAGGAGCAAATGTTACGGGAAAATTGGGGCATCGAAGTGCTGCTGACCAATTTCAAGTTGGAGCTGCTTTTCGTTCTCGGCTCGACTGTCCTCCAATTCCTCCGAGACCATCTTGTCCTCTTCAAGGACACTGATCGAATCTCGGAGCTCGTCCAGTTTCTATACCAAAACCGTTGGACACTATCACGGCAAGATGCCTGGCCTACATCCTTTAGCTCCATATTCTCCACGGAAAGCTTCTCGGCCATTTCTTCAGCACCCATTGCATCATCCAATCGCTGCTTGAGCTCTTCCACCTGCGCTTCATACTGCTCCAATTGTTCGCGCAGCTTGTCGTTCTGGCAGCGGAGAGACTCGAGGGCAAAATTTTCGCGCTCAAGGGTCTTGACGCGACGTTGAAGGTCGGCCTCAGATTCGGCAGATACGTCGCGAAGGCGCATGAGAGCTTCTCGCAGGCGTTCGTTTTGACGTTCGAGATGGACCAGACCCATGGAAGTTGCGCCATTTGGCAAGGACTCGCCGTCCACGCCAGGCACTGCAGCATCGGCTCCCGCTCCTGGTGCCGGACTAGTCTTGTAGATGTCTAAATCCATCTTGACTTCATCGAGCTTCTCCTTGAGCAGGGCCACCTCTTGCTCCATATTGGCCGCGCGTTCTTCGGCCATCTCCTTGTCGAGCACAGCCAACTCAATATTATCCGCCAGGTCTGCATTCTTGGCGTCCATTTCCTCTCGTGCTTGCTGCAATTCTTTTGCCTGCTTGCGTGACTCTCGTAGCTCGGCTTGCAGTTCGGCCAGCTTGGCGGCCAGCTTTGTGCGGATGTGCAGGAACTGCTCGGCCTCCTCACGCGTACGCTCGGATTCCTTGAGCTGCACGCGCTCTTCGGCGCGACGAGACTCGAGAATTTTGAGCTTGATACGCAGCTCCTCAAACTGCTTCAGAGGAACGCTCGGTTCATTGTGGCCAGGGGTGCGTGAAGCGGATGGGGTGGCATCCAGAGGCATCGACAATTCCGACGGCAGTGCGGCAGACGCGTCATGCGAGACGCGCAAGATTTCCTCGGGAAGGAGTGGTGGGGCAATATCCATGGTGGCAAGCGGCCCGAGCGGCTCCTCGATCGCCATTCTCACCTTGGGCCGAGCAATAATCGACGAGCGACGAACCGGGGCCGGCGGCGTCTGAGAACTGGCAGCAGCGCTTGCAAGGGAGCTCGTATTGGATGGCTGGCGCTGATGCGCCGAGCCAGGCCGCGAGCCGCCGCCGGAAGAGTGCGACGACCCAGGCCGAGTCGGGGTTCCAGCGCTTGCCTGATGCAGCCCCGATACCCGCGGCATTGGGATCCCGCCGCCAGCACGCGCGATTTGGGAGATGCCCGCGGAGGGCGGCTGCAGCACCCGCGGCACGCCCGAACTAGACGGGGCCATGAGCACTTTCGGCTGCCGCGGCGGCGTCCGCGGCACCGTCGCCTGCTGCTGCTGCGCGGGAACAGACTGCTGAGGCGTGTGCTCCACAACCTTGAGCTGGGACGCACGCACAAACACGCCATGGTTGACGCGGCACTTGAAGTACTGCACGCCCTGCACGCTGCCATCGTTCTTGCCGGTGGCGGCGTCGAGCTCGGCGCCGTACCATTTCCCCGGGGCAAACTGAGTCGTGCCGGCAAAGAGCAGCGTGCCGGTGGATGTGTTCTGGACGACGACGCGCGCGCCAATGCGCAGGGCGTCGGTCATGCGGAGTCGGTGGGTGGAGGGTGGCCTGGTCTGAGATTTTTCCGATAGTGTATTTGCGCAACACCATTCCGCTCCCATTCCTCTCCGATAGCTTATCAGACGGAACCGGATCAAACGAATTGCGCCCTGCACACCATCGCCATGACGCTACGGAGACTCCCCGCTGGGCGAGCAAAGCTATTCAGAGCAGCGCGTCTGTCTCGTGCCGACTTAGGCCGTCATGCGATCACATCTCCCACATCAACCCCGTCCTGACCCCCGCATACGCTTGCGCGCGCCACCACCACCAATTGCTGCGGACAATCGCCGCTTGACCCCGCTCGATCTGGAGGTTTCGCCCCCAACTCCCTCGCCGTTCTTGTGCTTCTCGACGGCATTGCCCCACTTCTTGTGCT
>QZWS01000199.1:0-17849 GCA_004114245.1 Zoopage sp. CT-All
GGGGGGAGGATCGAAGAAAGGGGTCTTGTCAATCTGTGATGACCGGCTCGACGGGAGGGATAACCCAAGGGGTGAGAGTAGGAGGAGAGGAGGCAGAGAGGAGATGCAGGGGTAATTAGGTGTATTAGGGTCAACACTGGTGTTGACAAGACAAGGAGAAAAGAGACTGTTACACTAGGAGACCATTGTCAATCCATGACTTGTCAATCTCAAGGCCACCTTTAAATTGCTTGGCATTCTGTCTGAATAGATTGTTGATACTTTGATCATTAATATTTCCATTTTTGCATTTCAGCAGCAAAATACCACATTGGTCAGTGACAAGATTTGAATTGATGCCTCCAGTTGTCAACAGCCCGGGTTCACCAGGTGGTGGCAATGTGAGACTTGCAATCTTCATTGTCAACTTGGCATTGCCCTACAGCTGATCAGGGCCAATGACGTTAATAATATCAGTAATGGAAATGTATGGATTATAGACTGAAGCCCTCTTTTTTAGATTGAATATGGAAGCAATAGTCACACTTGGAATTTACAGGCTGAGACCCTTGATTACATGTATAACCCTATGCCAAAAAATAGCCTTGTTGTACTTTTTCACAGCTTTATTAGTTGCGCGGTCGACTGCAGAATAGGAAACCTAATCCCTTTGGGGGAGCTCATTTATAATGAGGTGGTGAGGATCTTTTGGGAGTGTAGTGAGAGGGTACTGTCCAGATGCATGGATGCCAGGGACACATGCTGCAATGGCAGCAAAAACAAGGAGTAGCAGAGGATTCATGTCTTAAAGCAAAGTTCTAAGAGTCTGGTGAGCGACGGACAAGAGATGAGAGCAGTGGATAAGGCATTAATCTGCAGAGGGGCAAAAAGGCATCAACTGGGCCAGGCCAACACAAAAGGCGCTTTCCCACAGGGTTTTGGGCATGGTGATGAATTGATGGTGTTGACACAATGCTGGAACATTGTAGCACCTAAACTCTGTACATTGCTGTAGGTTTTTTGCAGATAAGTGTAAATTTTCCATAGCAGTCAGCACAAGGGAGATAATGTACCATGTATTGTGCTTTGACTTTAATGCAAGCAAACATACTAATACTGGTCCTAATATTTGGCTAGGCTAATAGTGTCTGCCCAGAGCCTGGGTTAAAAAACCCCGTTCCAATAAGGGAGGAGCCATGGCTCCAGGCACCACGACAGTCAACTTTCACTGCTTTCACATCTCAACATGTCGCCCAGTCCAATATCACGCGATGTGTTCCTTTCCATCGTGAAGGAGCTGTACGCAGATGTTTTGAAGGAAGAGCCGTATTTGATTCGGGTTGCGGAACGATGGGCTGCCCAGGCCTCGTCCCCAACCTCGCGGCAAAATCTAACCTCATCGGATGCCATCGGTGCCACGAATGATCATTTAGCTCGCGCCATCAAAGTATCACATTCTCTATTTATGCTGACAATTAGCTTTATACAAGGTCCAAACAGACATGTTGATTGTGGACGAGCTACGCGTCATTGCATCTGGATCAGCGCGCTGTGCGCAGCCGGCGTTGTCAACGTCAATGCTTGACGTATGGCTTACACTTCTTATTATCGAATAATTCCTCTAGGGGTTGAATGCGTTGCTAGTGGAATACGACGCGTCTCTAGCATGTCAGACGTGCCGCAGCAGAAGTTCGGATGCTGACGAGTTGGACTACATGCGCCGAATGAGGCTTAATCCCGAACATGTAGACGATACACATACACTTGGTCATTATTTACATGCGGCTTATAGATGCTGGAGATATCGCAAAGCCTTGACGAAATCTTGCGACTTCGGGCTACCACGCTTACGGATATCATGTACGGCGGCCGCGCTGATAGCCACACCTCGGCTCTCCGCCTTGCACAGGCGCGTCAGCTTCCATCCGTAATCGAAAAAAATGGGAGCAATATGATTGAGCGGCAGAGAAATTGCGTATCGCTGGTGTCCGATTTGTGCAAGGTACTGGCTGAAAATGACAAAGTATATCGCGCCTTGTTCGCTGTGTAAACTAACCTCCTTCCAGTTATCAATGAACTGCATCGATTCACTGGCCGCAATTGCCAGACACTACCCGGAGGGAAGCGTGATGCGCTACGTTGTGTCTGGAAATGCGCATCTAGAGGCCTCGCTGGATGCAAACATTCACAGGGCCAAGTAAGCTGTTTCCAACTAGCCAGTCCACCACTCTAAGCTGCCTTGTAGGCGACTAAAGACTGAAATAACCTCGCAGACGTATGATCAAAATAGTATGGCTAAAATACGCGCAGAGAAGTAAGCAAATGAACATTCATAACCCAAACTGACAGATCTAACAGGTCAACACTCGAGGAAAGCCTGGCCGACCTTCGTCGTCGAGAAAAGCTTGGCAAGCTCCGCCTGAAAGAGTTTGCGGAGGCAGGATCTGATTTCGCGACAACTGCGGAACAGTATGCCAATGTTATGGCGCAGCTCAGTGTAATTCGCGATGAACTAAAGCGATTCCGAGAAATACCGTCAAGTCAGTAGACCGAAACTGGTTGTATGAGTAATATACTGCATTGGCATTCGTGTATAGTTTATCAGATTTAATCGCGGAGTACATTGCACCCTGCCTATAATCACAGCTGCAGGAGATTATAAAAATATGAATAAATTGGGCGCTAGAATTGGAAAAACCGTGGCACATAGTTTATGAGGCGGGAAAGAGCAACTTTGATGATGGCGTGACGCGCGTTTGCCAAAATAATGGCAATGACGTGTATTGTCCACCCTCTCCCATTCCCGTCCTATCAAGATGATCACAGACAACTACCAGATGACTGGCTCATTGACCCTCCTTGATAAGAACAGCGCTGATTATACCTCCGAGAATGCTGCATTTACTGCTGCTTGGATAAAGCCCAATGTTGTCAACCTCCGGGTTGAGCACATCTATCGAATCAATCCATCCGCCAGCACTGCTTCCCGGAACCAATCATACAGGCGCCAGCTTCTTGCCAACGCAGGAATAGACGGAACAGTGAGCCTATATCATGGTACGATTGCTCGGTGCGATAATCCCTATCAGGGACCAAAGGTCTGCAACCAGAACAATTGCTCGGCTTGTCGTATAATTACCGATTCTTTTCGTTGGCGCCGAATTGGAATCAATGAGCGTGACACTAAATGGCAAAGATTTGGCAGCGGATTCTACTTTTCATCGCATTCATCAAAATGCCATTACTACGGGTACCCTGGCGGTAGGTCGTTATTGGCAACTGCGCTTAATTATCTAAATCATGCCAGAACGATGCCATCCAGAAGAAGCCGAGCGGAAAATGCGCGTCATGGTGAGGTGCAGCGTCTCTCTAGGCCAGCCACACTATCCGAACCGCGCAATGTATGACATCACAGCTCCCCCAGCTGGGTGCCAATCAATCCATGGGCGCGCAAATACGTGTGGGCTCAATTACGAAGAGTATTGTGTCTTTGACCAGGACGCATGCCTGCCTACAGCGCTGATAGTGTACTCGTACACATCCAGCTCGGAGTAGATAGCTAGCAAATGCTCGATAGCAAACAGTTTCCATCAAGGTCAATAAATCTCGTTTGCTTAATTATCACCGTCTACAGCAGCTTGCTGGTAGAGCCTGTAGTAAGCGCCTTTGCGCTTCAAAAGGTCGTCGTGCGTCCCTCGCTCAACTATGTTACCGGGGACATCACTCATGACTATCTGGGAAGAATTAGCACAGACTGCCAACATTCTATGCATACAATTTCATCGGCCATGCGGATTGTTGACAATCGATGTGCAATTATAAGCACCGTTCTGTTGCGCATGAGCTTGTTCAACGCATCTTGAACAAGTCGCTCGGACTCAGCTATGCAAACATCATCTACAACGCTTGGCGATGTCAGGCTACGCACCATCAAGTGCACTAGTAGCCTCGTCCAAAATTAGCACCTAAGCCAGTATAGCCTACAGCATCAAAAGCCACTCGCTACCTTGGGATCGCTGATGATTGCGCGGGCGATCGCGATTCGTTGACGCTGGCCTGGGAAACGTCAGCTTAAAAACAGTAGGATGCCTTCAACCTCCAGAGAGCATAACACCACGCTCGCCAACGACAGTGTCATACTTGTCAGGTAGCCGCTCCACGAACTCAGCAACGTGTGCCTGTTTTGCAGCAAATAACACTGCATCCTCGCTGGCCTCAGGACAGCCGTATCGAATATTGTCCATTATTGTGCCAGCAAATAGCACTGGTTCTTGACTAATATACCCAATAACATGGCCTCGAAGCCAGCCAGGATCGTACTTCAGAGTCGGTACGCCATCCAAGGTCACTTCGCCAGCATCAGGGTGGTAGAAGCCTTCCAACAAAGCAGCCACAGTAGATTTTCCGCCACCAGACTGACCGCACAAGGCAACAGTTGATCCCGCTGGTATTCTTGCTTTGAAACCTCGAAGCACAGCATGCAAGGGTCGTGTAGGATATGTAAAATGCACCCCACGAAACTCGACGTCGCCTAATTTTGTTAGGAGCAGCTCCACCAAGTTGACGCGAACCTTTGATGGTGGATAGAGATGATCTGCCAACAGCGTACACTCTCGGGGTGGCAATGACTTCAAGGATCCGCGATACCGACCCAACCACATTGATAGATTGGCTTGCCAGCACGCCAAGGGTAGCCAGAGCCTTTTGCGTCGACTGGATCGACATCATATACGTCATGAGCTCACCTCCGCTTATCTCATGATTCAACACCAATCGTCCGCCCCCATACAGTACCACAAGCATCATGCCGCCGATGGACACATTGGTCAAGCCCTGGAATGCACCAATGTGCATGCCCAGCAGCATATTCGACCAGCTGGTGCGATCACAGCATGCGACAAAGCGAGCTACTTCCTGCTCTTCGGCGGCAAAAGCACGAACTGTTCTGATATTTCCAAGAACCTGCATAATTGTTATAGCGGACAATATGGTCGAATGAGCGCATACCTCCCCAGAGATCTCCGAGATGGCGGCATTCTCTTGCTTTACTCGACGCGAGAGTCGCCGCAGATACGATCCGTAAAAGTTTAGTGCAAAATACATCGGTGGGAGTACAGAGGCTAGGATCAAGGAAAGCGTTGGCGATATTTGAATGAGTCTTGCGATGCCACCGACGGACAGGGTTCCGGCCTTGATTCCTTGTGTGATCATTGATTTTGCAGTATGCTGGCCATGTAAGGAGAATATAGCCAACTTGGTATGTACCTTGAAATCCGCAACATCGGTGGATATTCTGCTGACGAGATCCCCAGTACGCAGTCGATCAAAAAATACAATATCTTGGCTCAAGATTGACGAATAGAGCTGAATCCTCATTCGCTGAGCAGTCCGCTCGCCAAGCGCACCAACTGCGGCGATTTGCACGAACGTGAGAAGACCTGTAGCTGGTTTTAAGGCGGTATCATAAACTGACGAACAAACCGTTCATTCCATAGAGGCCAAGCAGTCGTAGAGCAGGCTTCCAAAGAACAGCCACCAGGTCCTTTCCGTCAGCCTTCAAACCGAGCGACACGACATTAATAATACTTCCAACGGCGCGAGGTATTGCCAGATTGACAAAAGCGGTAGCAACCGCAGATGCGATAACAAGCGCGAGAATGCCCCTATCCGGACGAATTGCCGCCCAAATGAACGACGCAAGCTCCGAAGCCGAGGGAACCGCCTTTTCGGGAATGACGTATTTGCATGGATGTGATATGGCAGCTGGAGTCGGGGCTTGGCAGTGAATAAGTGTAGAGGCAGAAAATGGGCCCAAGGGGGCATGCGCCAACGGAAGCAGCGAGAACAATGCGACGCGACCGGACGCGCCGCTCCCAAATAGCCTATCGAATTTAACGCGAATCGGCAAATGAGGCGCGTCTACCTAGCAGGCCTGGCGGCCTGACGATGAGCCCTCCAGCATCGGAAGCCACGAGCAAACATTTCCGTGAGATTTCTTGCACGGCACTCACCTTTGGTCCGTTCCAGCACCAACAATATATATACACTGCAATATTCCCTACATTATCATTTTTTCCACAGCACACCCAGCCAAATCCGCGTACGTCCGCTTCTGTGCAGGAGTCACTTTTTGAAAACTCCCGCAGTCCGGCAGATGACCAAATGCAAGCTCGGAGAGAGGCGCGCGGAGAGAGTGCTTGTTGCGGACGGCTGGCGACGACACCATCGTGTACAGAATGGACTGTACGGCTTCAATGATGGCCACTGCCTGACTACTGCCAAGCACCTGATTCATTTTGGGGAGGAGGTTCTCGTAGCTATCACGACCGAATCAGCAATGCAGGCGAGTAAATGCGGCTTACAACATGACAAACACTTCAGGAAGCGCTTGTGCAGCCTCGGCGAGGAATCCGTAGAGGAAAAGCTGCTCCGTCTCAAACTCGGCGTGGTTTAAAAGAGTGACCATGACCGATAGCAGCAAAATGGCCGTCTTTTCGTCGGGGATCGTCAATTTCCGGAAAACCTTGACATACGAACCATCGCTGGAGTCTGAGTCGTCCCCGTCATAGATATCTTCGTATACACCTGCCGTCCAGAGGAGCTCGCGAATTTCGTTGTTCTTCGCAGCCTGTGGCAGCAAGGGCGCCAAATATCCAAGCACGTCGGGGTCAATCGAGCTGGAGTGCAGCTGGGGCTTGCATGATATTTGCAAAATCGTGGACAGCGCGCTTGACGTTGACGTGACGGTAAACGGATGCTTCAGGCCCTTGAGTATAAGTGCGGAGACAGCGAATGAAAAGCTTGACTGGAACGCCTTGTCGGAGGTGTCGTCGATCGAAACACGGTTTCGCATCAAAAAGTCAGAGACCGACTCCTCCAGGAAGAAGCCATTGTCATGCAGGTTCCGAAGCACCACCTCCATCAGATTGAGCGCCGATGGGAATAGCGGAACGTGGCCGATGTGCATGACCGCCATAGACAGCCAGAACATATGGTGCAGATAACGGCAGTCTGCAGTGAGGTTCTCTGCGATGCTCGTCAAGCACATAATGATGCTGACGATCAAGTTGCAGTCGCCCTCGTCAAAATGGGTAAGAGCCGACTTTAGCGCCACGAGTATTTGATACAGCAAATCGTCGTCGACCTCATCCCGGGCAAGGCAGCCGAGCACGATGAATGCCCTGGGTTGGATGGCAGGATTGTGTTGAAACGCCGTGCTCGTCACCAGGCTCATCCAGCGAGCTCGCCAGCCATTGGACATGTCTAAAGTCATTAGTACAGCAAGAACAGCACACGAATAGTACCCATATTCAGTCCTCCATAGGCCATGATGTCGAGGAGCATATGAACGACGCTTTCCAATGAGCCAAGCGGCATCGTTTCCGGCATATCCGCAATGGCCTCGGCCGTCCGTGCAAATGCACTGTGCGTGACTCGATTCATACCAAATAGGAGTCGTGTTTTCGGCTCGGAGAGCTCGGCAAGCTGAAGCGATAGTGCGCGGCGCTGAGATTCGGGAAGCTGCTGTGACGTGAAAAGCGAATGAACGGCGTTGATGACAATTCCGTGGATGGATGCTCGAATAATCGCCGGGCCAGTCGCCGAGAGAACCGACACGATGTGGAACAGCTCTGGAAGGTACTGCTGCACGTGGAGGCGGTTGTTGAACGACATCATCAGCAAGAATCGAATGAGCACTGCAATTTCACCCCACGCCGAATGATCGGTCAGCGTCTTTGGCGGCTTGAGCGATGTGCTTCCGATGACCTGATTGGAGGAATAAGCGGCCTTATTGATGCAAGCGAGACTTACTCGACGAAGACGTGCGATCACTCGGCCGCGAACAGTCACCGATTGAAGCGTTATCATCGTATTCGCAATAATCTCCGCCGGCAAGCTCCCCATACCGTGCTCCACACAGAACTGAACAAAGGAGTCCAGGATCATGCAAACAACCTCGTCAACGCTCCCAATTGGACCCCAAATTTTGCTCTGAATTACATGGAAGAGCTATTCGATGTTAGACAACTCTGACAAGAAACGAACGTGCCTCGGGCTCTTTAACGGTCAGCTCGATGAGCTGGCGGAGTATGTCACGGGTTTTCTTCACCGTGGTCAGGTCATCGAAATTTCGCCGGTTAATCTTTGCAAGATTCGCAAGCCAAGGCGCAATATACTCCAGCGTCAAATTCTTTTGCGCGACACTGCTTTTGTGATACGATACGAAGCTTTCTTGGAGCAGCTCAATTGTTAGCTGGCACTCGGAGCGAGCGAGCTTCTCGCTGATCGCTCGAATGAACTCATTACTATTGCCTGGGATACAAAGCCCTGCCCAGATGTGATCACAAGTCGAAGGAATAATAGTAGAGAATACCCTTTGCACTCAAGAGCTGCTTGCCAACGTCAAAATCGAATGTCACACAGAGAGCATAGAGAAGATGGTAGGCAGCTAGGCGCAGATTTGCATCGTCGCTGCCCATGTTGAGAAGGGCCATGTTCATCAACGAACCAGGGACATCACTGGGTCGAATGCGGCGTTCGGCAATGCTTCCCACTGGCTTCGACAGCTCTAGGCGAGCACGCGCCGCCCGAATTGCCTGAAACATCTGATCTGCCTTTGGACTGCAGAAAGTCATTGTGGCATTGCCGCGATCATATTTAAGCACAACAGCGCTGTCTTCGTTCCGATGCGATATGATGCTGGAGTCCTCGATCTCGGCGACTTTGTAAACGTCGCAAAATACTGCGCTTAGACCCAAGATGTCTTGCTTGCGAAGCTACAGCACAATTAAATATGGGCGCCAGTTGTCAATCTCGGGCTTGCCGTCGTCACTAGAATGACTTCATCGTAGATCTTCATCGTTACAGGCATAGGAAGCTTGAACTGGGTGATTTTGGTGACAGGCGCAAACGTTAAGCCGTTGTCCATCTCAAGCGAAGCTAAACCAGTCGCCAGTCAGCACTGATTGGGAAGCACAATACGCACTTGTCCACTTGGGAAGACGTAGTTCAGACTCGGAGATGAATTCGTGCAGCTCCCCAAGGCTGTTCGTAAAGACCACCTTCTTGCCCAGTCGATTTGAAAAGGATCTAGACGATTTCTTCATGTACCGCTTGAACGCAATACTGGCATTGTGGATAAATAGTGCAGCGAGGTTCTGCTCGGCATCGTACGGGAGAACCTGCAAGAACTGCGTGATCCATTGATCGAGAATTTCGTTCAGAGGCCCAAATGCCGAGAGATCAATGACAAGCTCATATGGCTTCCCAAACGCGTGCTCCATCGTCTAGGCTCGAGTTGGCATGAGCAACCAAGGAAAATCACTCACATGCAGTATGAAGTATATAAGCAGCTCCATGTCAACGTTTTCTATGTTCACGCGTCGGCATATGTAGTAAAAGACCGGACGACGATCTCTTGACATTCCGCCTTCGTAAAACATGCGCTTGGCGGAAAGAGCTTCGATATCGCGGTTGGCATGACGGCTCATGAATTCGCGATACATTTGATTAATGGTCCCTGGCTTGGCGGCTGCTGCGGCTGCAATGGGCAGCTTTGGCTCCTCGCGTGGAGCGCCTAGCTGACCAAGGACGGTGTTCAGCTTTTCAAATGCCTTTTTGGACGTGGTCAGCTGGCGATCGAAATCTGGCACGGCGGCGAGAGGCGAGCCGACGGATTCCACGTCCATATTTCGCAGCGACGACCGGAACGCGAGCTTGCGCGAGTTGAGATCGCGGCCAATTTTATCTTGATTGGTGACCAGGAATCGATGAACACGATTCATATCCGAGTCTTCCAAACGACGGACCTCTTGATCCAATCGCACATCCGACGCTGGCTCGGTTTTGACAGAAATGTCGGTTAGAAATTTCTCGACCTGAGACATGTAGGCAGAGAGTAGGTCATTAAGCGGTACCATAAACGCTTCCTTGGTGCCGAATAGCACCTTGTTGGCCAGGTTGAGTATGACTTTTGTCACAAGCAGCAGTCCGCGGCGAATCTCACGATCCTCAATGGGCGGCATGAGGTTCGCAGAATCAGGAGCAACAATGGATGGGCAGAAAAAGCGGAGAAAAATGAAGCCGCCAACAGCCGTCGCTCGCGCCTCGGGAAACTTTTCGGCAACGGCCTCGTATATGAAGTGGCAGATTTCACGAATTGGCTGCGGCATCCGCGACGCAGACTTGATAATTTCGTCAAGGAAGAGTTGGGAGACGATCTTCAGGTTGGACAGGTTACGGGCGGCATCGGCTCCTGCGGTAAGCTTGGTGGGATCCAGCTCAAAGCTAGACTTTTCCGCGCTATTCACAATTCGCATCAGGAGCGGCTGGAGCGTCACACGAAGGTATTCGAACGCGCGCAAGCGAGCGAAATTCATAATGACCCTGGTTGCCATGCTGTTTCGGCGGAAAAGTTCGGCGGCAATTTCTACGGCAGGCTATAAAGGGCTACATAGTAATGGCAACTCCTACCAGTGCGCGATATCTCACTCTCAATCAAGGCTTTAAGGAATGCCATGGACAGTTGCTTGTATTCTGCAACCTGAAGAAGAAGCGTGCCAAGGGAGTCAATGTCCGACGCAGGCGCAACTTCGGAGAGGGACAAGGCCACAGCCATGTCGTTCTCCATGAGCGAATCAACCAGCTTTTCATAGCGGCTGTTTTTCACGTTTTCTGCGAGGCTTTCGAACTCTGTTCCTTGATAGAGAATATTTGTGAGCACCTGCATAAAGGCCGTGCGTGTTTTGGAATCCTCGTGATAGCCCATCGAGAGCGAGTATTTGAGACCGGACTCGATGTTCGCACTTAACAGGTTGGATAAGGCCAGAATCGTATAATCCTTGAGCGGTCCGAGATCCTTGACGTACTCCTTGGACTATAAGCGCGTTATGCATCAGACAAATCAGCAAGACGCGCTGTAGATACCTTTGAAATTAGGCTTTGAAGCTCGGCGTTATTTCGCTGCGCGTGAGAGCCCGTGTCAATTGTTTCCAGGACGCGACATCGATGCAGCACCTTGAGGAAAAAGGTGAAGTACTTGTAGAACACTCTGCTTTTGGCAATGCTCATATCGTAATCTTCCCGCTTGAGCTCGAGCGGTTGCAGCGGCAGCTGGGAGAGGAGACTGACGGCCGTCTTCATGCATGCTTGATCCAAGTCACGGTGAAGCTTTTCGTTCTTGGCAAGATTGGTGTCGTCGCCGGGTATATTTCCGAAATTTGATTCGCGCGAGGGGTTGGTATCACGGCGATCTGCATTGGGTGCATCCTTGCGAGCGAAATCCGTCGTCCACTCCACAATAAGATCAAGCAGCATATTGCGTAGCTTGATTTCTTGACGTAGACCGAGAAAGTCCTTGCGGGCCATCAAAAGCTCGCAGAGCTGACACATCTTGATTTTGATGCGGAGCGCTTGCGTTCCATTGCCAAGTCGATGGATGTAGCGAGCGAATGAGTGGATCAGGCCTCCAAAATCCACGGCTAGAATACTAGCAGACGAATCTTGCATGCGGTCGAGAATCAGCTTGAGCACTGAAATGGCCTGCTCGACAAATTGGGTGTATCGATCGCTGCAAATGGCCTGTCCATCCTTGTCGAAAAAACGATCGACAACCGCCTCCAAATGGCGAAACAAA
Organism: Zoopage sp. CT-All; assembly: GCA_004114245.1. Taxonomy (NCBI): domain Eukaryota; kingdom Fungi; phylum Zoopagomycota; class Zoopagomycetes; order Zoopagales; family Zoopagaceae; genus Zoopage; species Zoopage sp. CT-All. Next base: position 11,615 of record QZWS01000199.1, read on the forward strand.
GTAGCTAGGAGGGGTTCAGTTTAATTAGGGAAACACAGAGCCAACCATAGAGGGCCGGGCTAAGATCATTCCCAAGTGTTTGCTGTACAATTTCTCTCACGACAACGCTGTCGCAGACCAAAAGATCTACCATCTCGTGAAGGAACCGATCGATCATTCGGGCGCTGTCGGAGCCGGCTACTGGCCGCCGAACGCTTGTCGATCGCGACAGCTGAGGCACGTCGGCTACGGCTCGATCGGTGTTGTTGGGATCGGGAGCGCAAATGCCTCCGAGAGCGCAGAGAAAGCCAGTATAGTTGTTCCATTCACCACGGTCTTCAAGCGAGTCGAGCCCTAGCCCGGCCTGTTGGCCTGCCTGGACAGCAGCACCGCTGGCAACATTTGGAGCGTTGCGACCAGCTACGGAGCTGCGATCCGAACCTGCTACACTTCCCTTGTCAGAACTAGCGGACGCAGCAGTATGCCCTCCACCAGTCAGTCCGTAGAGGAAAGGGCGACGCTTGGCGGCTGGCGCCGCAACTTCCAGCCGCCCATGGGGCGCAGTTGAGTGATCGCGGCCAGCATCATGGTGAGCAGGACTCGCCGATGGCTCCTCGTCAATGCTCGACTTGGTCATTGCCTGTGTACTGATCCGCCACCGTCGATAGGCCTCTTCCCAGGCAGCAAGGTTGCCCGGCGTCTGGCATTCCATCCCGCGCAGCATGCGCCGTATTCGCTTCTGCTGAGCCACCTTGCCAGGGATTAAAACGCCCACGGAAGTGCCGAGTTCATAGTACGACTCGTAGTTCTCGACGATCGTGAGCTGTGCATGCGCCGGGTCTTCTACTTCCTCCGTCAGCTCCGCTTCCGTACACATATGCCCAAAGCAATTGACTGCTGTGGAGCAGACCTCGGGCTCGGCGCTGCAAAGAAGAATGAGAAGGGCAACTTCGAGGGCGACGCTGGCGGCGAGCCGATCAGGCGTCGTCATGCCCACGTGAACATCCGCCAGATGACGCTGAATGAAGGTATTTCTCCGGAGCAAAAGCTGCTGGCAAAGCTCGAGAATATACTTCACCGCATCATCACGCTCACGGTACTCAAGGAGCTGGCGAGCGATCGTCACTAAAACCTGACTGCTGATGCTCCAGAATGCTGACATGGTTTCCCCTGGAGGCGCCCAGCATTCAATAAAGTTGGGATCGTGCAGCGCCAGCAGCGTCTCGGCGGCGTTGCTGCGAAGGATTGGATTTGGATCGCGTAGCCAGCTGGTAATGCTCGTCAGCAGCAAGCGATGATCCTCGCGCTGTCTGCTAGGCTGCTCGCAATGGACAGCCAATTGCGGGTCAGTGCGGTACAGCTTGAAGATGCTTAGGACCAAATCATGCTTCAGTTGGAGTTCAACGGGGTCGATCTTGGACGGCTTGCTCGCCGTGCGGCCGAACGGATTCTTCTTCGAGGGCGCTGCATCCATAGAAGGGAGCGACTTGTCGCGAGTGGAGTCAATGATGACCTGGCGTAGTGGGCCGCTCAGAGCTGAGTACATGCTTGAGATATTTGGATTCCAGGTAAGATATGACTGCAAATGTGATGTGAGTAGTCGACGGAAGAGGGAGGGGTTACTTCGGAGGCGATGGCGAGACAGCCCCGAACAAGGGCCAGCCGGAAAATTGTTGGTGCCTTCTCGCTTAAACACGTCGGGACCAGGCTTCGCAGAGTGCTGCGCGGGTTGAGTCGAAACAGGGCTGTAAAGCACTCCGTCATGAGACGTAGATCGGTCTGTCCGGCTTCGGGCACGAACGGCTTCTCCGGGTCAAACAGCTTGTCACGCAGCTCGTTCTCGATTTCCGGAACCAGCTGCCACAGCGCCGACTTGTCGTCCTTTGTGACATAGGTTGATGCCTTGCAGAGGTCTACAAAGGTGATGGCCGAGACCTCTGCGAGGCGACTTGACTTGAGCGACTTGCGCAGGGCGTCGAGAAACTGGGCCTTTTTGGCAGAGCCAGCGCCGTCGGAAAGCACAATGTTCATCATGATGTCGGGGCAGAGAACCAAGAGCATCATTTGCAGCGGCCAGAACACCGCCTTGCGCTTTGAATTGTCAGCGATGCCGCTGCATAAATCGAACAGGATCTCGGGGCCTCCGTCGAGGCGTTTCTGTGATCGCGAGAGCTGCATAAAGGATTTCGGGTACACCTCAATCCAGTTCCAGATAGCGCGGCGGAGAACGACCGCAGCGAGCATCTGGGCATTGCGCTTCATTTGCAGAAACATTGTGCAAAACTCTAGCCAAGCGCTATGGTTAGGCAAGACGGGATAGTTTGATGCAGCATGCCTTGTAGGACGGTGGACATGCGACGCGAGTTGAGATTGCACCATTCGAGCAGACGCAGATCCCCGGCATCCACATTCTCGTCCGGCGAGGAAGAAAGCTCGGCGATGCACTGGCAGATACGATGGAACACGGTGGACCAATTGCTTGCCGATATGTAGAACAGCACTCGACCGGCGCTGCGATGAACATCAGCGGTCAGTCCTCCTCGCGTGTCGGACGTCATATCAGCAGCATGCTGATGATGCAGGCCAATCTTTCGATTGCCATCGAATAGCCCCAACGCGGACGCGGACCCTGTTCCGATGTTGTGCGGCCGAAGTGCATTCTCGCCGGGAATCATACCGGCGCTGATGGCGACTTCGCGCATGCTATGAGCACGTTCGCTTTCCGAGACAGATGCGGCCAGGGAGGTAGAAGATGCCGATGGCTTTAAATCGTGCGCGTTCTCACCCACGGCGCCGTCCAACACGTCCGGCGCAGAGACCTGCAGGAATTTACCCACAAGAGCAAGGATGTACTTTGCGAGCGATTCATCCAAGGGCGGTGGATCATCGAGCATGCCGGTCGGAGATGATGTCGTGTCGTCGTCAAAGTTGGCCATGGAAAATGCGGCCGACCGCTGCGCGTAACCCAGGCTTGGGAAGGAGGTGTTTCCCGCGGGATGCAACACGGAGACAGGCCGACTTGCAGTGGCCGCATACTCACCGTCATCGCCATCGGAGGCACCGGTGTGGTCATCAGCGTTCTTCTCGCGACAGCACCTCCAATGGTGGCTCATGCATGCGCCGAGGACCTTGAGCAGAAACAGCTGGCTCTGCAGGATCTCCACGCTCGGGCTTCCATCGTCGTTGAGCAGCACCGCGCTCTTGTTGATGTTTTCCAGAAGCGTCATCAGGGAATGCGCGACTGTCGATAGCCGGTGCTTGGAGAGCTCGACGAGGGCGTGCACGGTCTGCTGCACCATGGGGTCAGCCTTGACGGCATCCAGGCGGCGGCGGGTGTTGCACGGGAGCTTTGAGCCGAGGCGGTTGATGAGGCTGAGCACGAGGATGGTGTCGCCGCTCATCGTGGCGGGCCGCTATGGTGCGCGGCGGATGATGAGGCGGGAGGACCGCGGCTGGCTGGTTGCGCTTTCCCGAGGAGGCTAGCCGGTTTCACACATGTTTTAGCGGAACGGACGCGCTTCGAGCAGATTGCCATGTCGGCCAGCGCACCTGGGAGAGGAATGACGTGGTTGTAAGGGCAGGAGAGTAGAGTGTCTACTGGTTGGCCATGTATTGAGAGGTAGAACATCGGCGACCAAGACATCGCCCAGCGTCTGGACGCGTATCTCCGCGCGCTTCGCTACATCCGCGCAGACACGTTGGATACGCCTCGATACGATGTTATATGAGAGAAACTGCTTGCTGCGATAAACGATTCAGCCGGCGTGGGAGCTGATGCAGTCGCGGCGGCCGCGGAGGAGGTGAATGTCATCGGGCAGGCTTGGATGTCCCAGACGGAGCGCTCGAATAAGATGGCGCTGAGTAAACTTAAGAGCGAGATAAAATCATGCAGGGGGAATATGATCAAGTAAAGCACGCGGATCGGGTACCATGAGCTCGGCGAGACGCTGCTGCGTGCCGGGGATCTGGAGAGTGCCCTACAGGCATTCACCAAGAGCAAGAACTATGCTTCAAGCGCCAGTCAGATCGCGTTGGTTAGCTGGAAGCTCATGGAGATGCGCATGCATCGTGGCGCGGCTGGAGTGCTGATTGTTGAGCCTGACAGGTCAACGTTGCCCGAGGACAGCTGCAGAGCATGCATTCGCTCGCCAGCCGCCTTGACTCGCTGCCAGACTTTGACGAGAAGCCGATGATGCAGCAGAAAATGCGCGTGGTTTGCGCGCTGGCCAGCATGGCCGATAAGCAGTTTCATGGCGCATCGGTTGGGTTCCTCCGCGTCGACAGCAGCGTTCTAGACTTTGACAGTGTCAGGCACATCGTATCGCCGCAAGAAATTGCCAGATATGCCATCCTAACTGCGATGGCCAAATTGCCCCGGAGTACATACAAGACGAATGTGCTGGACAACGCCGGCTTCCGAAAGCTCGCAGAGACTGTGCCGCAAATGAGACGTCTAGCGAGAGAGTTTCACGACGGCGAGTTCGCCAAGTGTCTCGATGCACTATGCAGCATGCAGGTGTGTGGAGATAGCATAAAAGGCCTCTAAAGCATCTGCTTAGGGAGAACTTCAGATGGACGCCTACCTCCGCCCAATTCTCCAGGACCTTCTCGACAGCATTCGAAAGTCCGCCATGGCTCGCTACGTTCAGCCCTACGAGGTGGTTGATCTCGAGCGTATGCGCTTGGCTCTCGGGGCTTACTATGCCATCGACACGCATGGTCGTTCGCTTGAGGACGACGTGGTTGAGCTCATCCGGTCGGATGCGATCCAAATGCGCCTGAACCAGCGCGCTCGAGTGAGTCGATGAGAGAGTGATATTGCCACTCACATGTGTTGCTTAGTCGTTGGTCCAGGTGAAAAAGAGTCACAGAGATTCGAGCTACCAGCGTGCATTGGATGTTGGCAGTGCCTATGAGAAGGTGGCCCAGGTGGCGCTCACTTGGATGCAACTCGTTCAGGATGGTTTGTGGGTGACCAAGGAGTAGTGTGTTTGTCTGGCAGTGACTAGCGTGGCTAATCTTGAGTCTGGACAGGACAGGGCATTGTACATGCAGGTATTGCGGCTGCACAAGGCAAGCAACTGCACAAGACACGTGGCCTCCGTACTACCCACTCAGCAATGCAGGTATATGTCTCCTCTATTGCTATTAATTCTCATATGATAGCCATGTGGTGGCCATAACCGTGCCATGCCTTTTTTTCTGCAGTCCAGTCACGTTTCTCGCCTCCACCAGCCAACTGCTCCAGCACGCTGCCCATCCACTCACACACTGCACCTCTGCAATAGCAATATCCAAAAATATGCTTGTTCACTTCTCACCTCTCCTTGCTCTGTTTATCCTTGCTGCTACCTGCATCTCTGCTCCAGCTAATGCAAGCAATGTCCCAGCTGATGCAAATGGCCCCATTGACTACAGCCAGAAAGCACAGGGTTATATTGAAAAAGTGAAATTGAATATTTTGATTGAGCAAGCGCCTAAGGAAGCAAAAGAATATGCTGAGAAGCATCCTACCCCCAAATTTGAACGATACCTACGCATACATGATCAGCTCAGCAAGCAACAGAAGCGGCTATCGCCAGGGCTAGAAACAGCATTCAACAATGTGCGCAATGCAGCAGTGGATGAAGTCAAAGCCCTTCAACTTCAGGCCCCTGAATGGTATACCCCTGAGAATGCCGAAAAGGAAAAATCGTCCAAGGATAGGTTACTGAATATGCTTTTTAAACCATTAGCAACCCTACCAATATCCAATCACCAAGCTGATTTGCGCAGCCCAGAGAAGACTCCAGATTTTCGTTTTGCTGCCCCAAAGGCCATCCACAGACAGAGGGCACAGTTTTATATTGAAAAGGAGAAGATGGATACTTTGATGGCCCCACTTCAGCTTTTAAAAATACGTGCAAATGCAATGAAGAATGCAGGGGAAGCCGAAAAGTATGCTGAGCGGCATCCCACCCCCAAACTGGCATGGTATCTAAGTGCACATGATCAGCTAAGCAAGCAAATGCAAACGAATCCACTATCGCCAGAGATGGAAACAGCATTTAAAGAAGCACGCAATGAAGCAGTGGATGAAGTCAAAGCTCTTCAACTTCGGGCCCCTGAATGGTATACCTCTGAAAATGCTGAAAAGCGAAAATCATCCAAGGTGCGAGAGGATAGATTGCTGAATCTGCTTTTTGAACCATTATCGTGAGCCCCCAGTAGTTGGACGAGTAGAAGGAGAGGTGCAATGCAATTGATGTGCTGCAAT
>QZWS01000200.1:0-17818 GCA_004114245.1 Zoopage sp. CT-All
ACCAGAACCAGCGGAAGTGCCGATTGTCAATCTAACTAATGCCGTCACCTCAGCAGCAATTGAACAACAGCAACGCATTGCTGCACGCCGCACTGCAGCCAACCAAAAGCACCTCACTCGACAGTCACAGCGCACCACTGCGGGTAAACTCCCACACCGCTACCAGGCTTTCCTTGCTATAACAAGTGTTGGACTAGACCTATATGCCATGTTAGCATCTAGTAATCCCTCTGATCCAGATCCGCAGAACTTGAAAGAAGCAAAGAAGTCTGACGACTGGAACGACTGGCTCCTTGCAATGGCTAAAGAATTCGGCGCTATCCAACAAAAGAAGACTTGGGACCTTGTTGACCCGCCTCCAGGAGCCAACATACTAAAATGTCGATGGGTTTTCCGCACAAAACCCACGCTCGATAGTCTAATCACTGAATTCAAAGCCCGACTTGTTGCAAAAGGATTCACGCAAATCCCTGGTATTGACTACGAGCATACATATGCACCAACGATCAAATACAAAAGCCTACGACTGCTGATTGCCATTGCAGCCGTAGAGGATCTTGAGATGCACCAAATCGATGTCTGCACCGCGTTCCTGAATGGAAAACTTAAAGAAACGGTCTACATGCAGCAACCTGAGGAGTTTATAGACCCAAGATTTCCCAACCGCGTGTGCAAACTCAATCGAACCCTCTACGGACTCAAACAATCACCCCTAGAATGGTACAATGCCGTCAACAACACACTGTCAAAGCTCGGACTAAAAGCATGCCATGAAGACTACAGCGTGTTCCAAGGAACCATTGGCAGATGCAAAGTTATAGTCGATGTCTACGTTGACGACATGCTCATCCTAAGCAAATCACTATCAGTGGTCGCGCAAGTAAAGCAGCACATCGCAGATTCTTATGAAATTAAAGATCTTGGTGAAGCGCGCGTAATCCTCGGTATTGAAATCACACGAAATCGCACTAATCGCACCATCACACTCAACCAGCGGAAGTATATCCGCACACTGCTACAAACCTTCAACATGACCGATGCCAACACCAGCGCGACACCATTGCCGGCCGGTGTTATGCTGCAGAAACTTGGAGTGGATGAGGCGGATGAATTGCTCTCGCCTGCAATCCCTTATCGCACGGTAATTGGAACCCTCATGTACGCAATGACAGCCACCCGACCCGACATCGCATTCGCCATTGGAATGTGCAGTCGTTTTCTTATTGCGCCCAGACAATCGCACTGGACAGCTGTCAAACACATAATGAAGTATCTAAAAGGATCCCTTGATACCGGAATCACTTTTGGTGCTGAACCAGGCCGATTGAATGGATACATTGACGCGGACTGGGGATCAGACCCCGACACCCGCCGATCAGTCACAGGATACGTGTTCAATCTCGGCGGTGGAGCATTTGCCTGGAAGAGTACCAGACAACCCACGGTATCTCTGTCATCAGTCGAGGCAGAATATAAAGCACTTGCTGAAGCCGCGAAGGAAGCCCTCTGGACGCGATCCTTCCTAAGCACTGTCAGATATCCACAATCAGGCCCCACACCAATCTACGAGGATAACCGGGGAGCCATGAAGCTTGCCGAACATGAAAACTGTCATCAGCGGACTAAACATATCGACATACGTTGGCACTTCATCCGCGAGCAAGTCAAGGCCGGCCAGATCTGCATAAATTCTCTACCAACTGCTGAGATGGCTGCCGACATGCTTACAAAAGCAGTTGCAAGCACAAAAGTTAAGAAATTTTCCACCATGATTGGACTCGCTGTTGGCGACGAGCGGAAGTGTTGAGAAGCGTCACCAACAGTCAGACTGAAGGGGGGTACATTTGCAGAACAGTCAAGCCAAAAATCTTTTTTTGCTACTGTTCTGTATAACCTCCTTCAGGTATGTCATTCAACAATACAACACTGTTCTGTATAACCTCCTTCAGCGTTATTTCAACACTATCGTAGCTGCGAGCGGAGACTGCGGTGGAGACGAGCGGCAGAGCGGATGCAACGGCAGCTCTGTCTTTTATTTGTCAATAAATTAAAAAATTGAATTCTCCGTGAATGGGACTATACAGGCATAGTCTCTTGTGCAAATATTTAATCTATAATCTAGAACATTAGACGAGAGCTGCTGATTGGACGCATTCAATACAGAGGCTCTCTGAGCAAAACTATATGCTACAACAACCCAAGGAGCTACAACCAAATTGCTGTAAACTGGCAAGCAGCAATGTGGACTGCTAGCACAATAACAGGGCGTTTCTCGCACGAAGGCGGATCCCGCAACGCCGCAATTCTCCCACACAGTCGCTTCCCGCATCCCCATCCCCAATGGCATCGACCCTTGCCAGCCTCGCTGGCCCTCCCGGAATCCTCCTGGGCTGGTCGCTTTTTGCCGGCACGCATCTCGTCCTCTCGCACCCGCCGATCCGCAGCCGCCTCATCGAGGGCATGGGCAAGCAGTCGTTCCTGGGGCTGTACTCGCTCATCTCCCTCGCCACGCTCATCCCCACCACGATTGTGTATGCTCGCTACGGACGCGGCAAAGGCGCATCTCTGTTTAACATGTCGCGCGGGACGCTGTGGACTGGGCGTGCGTTGAAGTACGCTGCAGCGCTGACATTCGCTGGCGCCATATCGTCGCCGTCCCCGATCATTGCCAAGCCCGACGGCACGCGCGACATGGAAGCGGCGAGGAATCCCAAGGGGATGAACCGAGTTACCCGGCACGGAACCTTCCTTGCCTTTGCGCTGCTCGGGCTGGGCCAAGCACTGACGCGGAATCGACTTGGGGATGTCCTGTACTGGACGGCGTATCCCGTCTTTTGGCTCGTTGGGTCGCTGCACCAGGACGCCAGGCTGCGCATGGAGATGCCCCGCGAGTTTTTCGACAAGACGAGTCTGGTGCCGTTCTGGGCGATTGTGCAGGGGAGGAATGAGATGGGCAAGGCAGTGAAGGAGATGAGCGCCCCCGCATTGGTTGCTGCTGCCGTCGCGCCGTTATTTGTATTGTAAATGCTCTGTAGACGCCCTGTTGACATACGACTTTGGGGAGCTCTCACTTAGCGACTCTTTTTCCCACCGCATCCCGCACTGACCTCTGCCGCATCATGGACTACCTCGCTGGACGCGCTGCAACCCACGAGCCCGCCAAGGATATCGAGCTGATGGAGCGTCTGTGGGCTGATTTTTGCGACTCGCCCATGCTGGGTTCTGCAGGCGTGGTCTACGCCTGGATGGCCTTCATGGTGACCCATTTGATCGCAAGTCCACACCACTTCCGTCCCAATTATTTACCAACGCCGTGCTTGCACGCCGCCGGCTAGATGTCGCACGGTCGAGTTCGGTCGTGGCTCATCTCGGTGCTGGGCAAAGGCGGATTCATGGCATGGTACAGCATCATCTCGATTGTGACTCTCGGCGGCGCGGCCCTCTTTTACGGTAGTTTTACGCAGTCGCTTTTAGGAACTAAATCTATGCAGGAATATACTCGAAAGATACCGGCGAGCTCCTGTTCGAGCCAAGCTCATGGAAAAATGGTATTGGGCAGGCGCTCAAATACGTCGCCGTTGCCATCTATGCGGCTCTGGCATCGACCAAATCCCAACCAATCGTGCCCCACCTTGCCCTCGAAGACAAAGTACGTGAGAAAATGATGGAGGAGGCCAAGGAGCCGAGGGGCATCTTCCGCGTGACGCGTCATGCCCTATTTCTGTCGCTGGCTTTCGAAGGCGCCGGACAGGCTCTTACCCGGCCCCATTTTGGTGGCACGTCCAGTAAATGCGTTTGTCCGTGCTGAACATTGCTTAGATTTCATTTTTTGGATCTGGTTTCCGGTGTTTTGGCTGATTGGTAGCTACCACCAAGACACGCGCCTTCGTCAAGAGCTCCCAGCTGATTTTTTTGCCAAGACGAGCTTCTTCCCGTTCGTCGCCATCATCGAGGGAAGGAATTCAATGGCTAAAATGGCCGAGGAGATCAACTGGCAGTCGGTGATTGTTGCATTGATCGGGACATTTTTTGTGCTTTGAGGGATTGCTATTGGAATCGCAGACCGAGTGTTTGTATATATCAGCTGTTCTTGAGTAATAATACGCGTATTGGCTATATACATGGAATATACAAATATGCAGATAGCCTCAAAAGGCGGGCGATAATTCTGGTACCGATCCAACCCGTAATGATCGTCGTGGCAATGAGGCTCCCGTCGCCGAATCCAGTGATCTAGTATTGACATTGCCCAGACTCAATGCACTCATACACGGACTAGCCCCTGTCGACACACTATCTGCATATGTTGGTGGAGGCGCATCTAGCAGCGATTGAGTGCGCAATACTTCCACTTGCTCTGCTGCCAGCAATTCCTCGGCAGCCGCGACCGCTCGAGCATCATCATCGAGAAGCGCCTCCATCCCATCGTTATCGTAGTCATCGTATCTTGGCAGCGCTTCGTCTCCTTCCGCAGCGCGGATTGCCTCTGCTTCGTCTCTCGGCCGCCAAACCGAGCCAAGACCGGCGGCCCCACGCAAGCCATGCACGGTGCCAATAACAATCGGTATTCGAAATACGAGAACATGGCGGTTAAAAATGTCACGCTCAACTAGACGAATGGAGACCTTGAGCTTGTATGTGACGCTGAGCATGTGACTGGCCGTGTTGGTGACGGATATGTGCTGGGGGAGCTTCAATCGGCAGGGCACCATTGCATAGTATCGCGGTTGCCCCACGACGTTTCTATCAACCGGCACGGTGGCAAGTGCAGAGGACGATGCAACAATGGAAGCTCGCGATGCGTCGGTTTGTCCACGACCACGATACAGAAATTTCTGGCGCAGCTCTAGCCGAATAGCTTTGGCAATCACGACAGGACGAATATGCGAAACGTAAAGCGAGAGGGAGATGGTCTCGCCGGGAATATATCCCTTCCGCGGCAAAAGCGTACGCACCACGACCGCTTCGTCGGCCTGGTCAGGTGCACTGAACAGTCGCGAAAACACGCTTCCCTTTGGGGCTGATTTACGCGCAATACCGCGTATTTCCTGTTGCACTTCCACCGGCTGACGATGTCGTTGGACATCTACATCTATCCAGTCTTGGAATTTCAGCGGCATAACGCAGCAGGGGTCAAAGAAGCTTGATGGGATTGACTGAATTGCGCGAATCTGATACTTGATCTGATTTGCAAGATACTAATGAATCATGTAAGTGTGCTCGCTTTGAATGGAGGGCTATTTACGGTAAAGCTGGACGGCATACGACCAGGATGATTGGGAAACTGCAGTTCGAAGGGCCAACGATAGCGACCAACTTTCAGCACGCGCAGTGAAGCTGCGATCGGCGCTCTCCCGCGGCAATGTTCTTGGCTTGATGGTTGAGTGGCAGTTGCAATGTCTGCGTCGGGATCGTCAACAACGTTTGATGCAGTGCCACTAGGCTGCATCTCTGCAGTCTGCGAATTGGCGTGCCAGATAACAATGTCCTCGCATAGAAAAACGGTATTGGTGTTGGCTGTCCTAAAAATATTCGAATGATACAGGCGATGTGTGCTAGGCTTACTCGTCGTGGACCTGCAGCTGGGTCGAGGTAAACGCGCGCAATTGCACTCTAATCTCGCGCGTCTTGGTTGGTCTTGTCAGCAGCAAACGCACTTCTCCTTTGATGAGGTCGCCGGGGTGGTAGACTGGTTTAGGGTCGTCAATGGAGAGCGATATGCCAGGCACAGTCACTGCTGCCATGGTTGCCGCCATGCGCATCCTCAATGCGTGTATTTGATTCCTCGAGTGTATATGCGTGAATAGTGGAGCACAGAAGAGTTTGCAGTGCCCCAAGATGGGCAGATGCTGATTTTGGCGGGACGGATGGGACACAACCGGGGGGCAGTCAAATCCTGAAAGCACGCACTACATATCGCCCGCAACAAGCCTACACCCCGACCACCTAGCACCCAGCATTCGATGCCTTGGTATTGAGAATCAGCGCCACAATCATCCCGTAAAGCCCCAGTACTTCCGCAAAGATGAGAATCAGCACCATGGTGACGAAAAGACGCGGCTGGAATGCGTAATTTCGCACACACTAGGACATGGACTGAGTGAGAGATGAAAAGCTTGGGTATGGGGACATACCACGTCGCCAACAATGCCGATAGTGTAGCCAGCCGCCATTCCAGTGAGCCCCGTTGCCAGCCCACTCGCCAAATGTATCAGGCCCCTGAACATCGCCATTAGTCGCCAGTAGCCATAGGATGCACCAAAGATTACGAGAACAACGAGTATGGTTCGGTAGGACTCACTATGAAGCGTATGAGCACTCCATCTCAAATTGCGTCACTCACGGCTGCCTGCGATCAGTACGGACGTGACAAGACCATAAACTGCAATGATGCCCGCCATGACGACGGGAATGAGGGATTTCATGATGAGATCAGGTCGGAACGTGCCCATGCCAGCAATGCCAATGCCGGCTTTGGCTGTGCCGTACGCCGCTCCAAATGCTAGCCACAGTCATTATATTTGCTGGACGATAATTCAAACAAGCTACAGGAAAATACCATGGCGCAAAAGACGCCGGCAAAGCCAAAAAATGGCGCAAAAGCGGGGCAGAGCTCTTCCTTACTTGACATGGTGATGGTGAGTGAGTCACGTGGATTAGTCCGCGTGGTAAGGGGGCGTTTTTCGCGATTAAATACACAGGCTATGCATTACAAATGGGGACGCTGCATTTTTGTGCGCATCCACCATTTTGCCGCAGTCGGACGACGCCCGAAATCCAGTTGGCTGCTGATCACTTCAAAAAGGGCATCGTCCAGCTGCAGTGACTCCTCGCCTATTGCCAGCCTAAGCACTCCTTCCAGCACCACCAAATACTCGGAAAAGTATGGCTCAGGAACAGAAGATAGCATTCGCACGGCCAGCTGCTTCATCACAGTGGCCTGAGCAGACTCTGGCTCGCGTTGACAGAGGGTGATCAATTGCTCCAGAAATGACAGAGCCTTGTCATCGTCCCAATGGAAAAGCGATTCAGCGATGGCGTTATATGCCAAGAACAGCTGCTCGTCGTTTATAGTCGCAGGGTAAGACTATCTCGAGTTATCAATAGCGACTGCGGTAAATATACTCACCTCGATTAGGACGTGGGCATATGGATCAGCAAACGTGACGCATTCCGGTCGGCGAGTGGTAAATAGTGAAACCATAAACGAATGTGCCGACGCGAATATGCTTTGATGTTCAGCTTGATAGCATAATCTATCCGTGTTAACCATTGGGCAAGTGGAAGAGAAGACACAAACTTCATCGCAAGCGGAACTATGACATCCTTGAGTTCTTGAGAGGACAATAACGACATCAATTGCTCGGCCAAGTCAAGGTAAAATACCCAGCGAGCTTGAATAGCACCATTCTTCACTAGCACCAGATATCAGCTGATGTGTTGCTGAGATTTTGACAAACAGGTCGCGTCCAATGAATCACCTGCATCTGGCTGCACGCATTGCACTGCGCGATCAGCAAGGTCGTCATTTGCTTCTTTGATATAATGAACGACTAGTCGCATGACGTCTTGGTACAAATCAAATCCTGCGCCGAAATTAAAATTCGCATTGATGAAATGCAGCTGCGAGAATATTCGTAGAGCATCGAGGACAATAGTTTGCCTCGTAAGCGTGTCGACGTGATGTAGTTTGCAAGTCAAAACAGCTTCGAGCACAATTGTAGAGGCAAAAAGGGTGGAGCGAGAAAACGCCTGAACATCATCAGAAAGGGATGACCGCTCCATCACAAGGTTTGTCAAGTCAGCGGAATGATGCGCAATTCTGCATATTATAAGCATGGCAAGTATATGTGTTCAGGGATAACCTTCTGATAGCGCCAAGTCTAACTTCAGCGGTGCAAGATTCAAGCAATCTTGATACAGCTCGCGATATCAGACCAAGCTCCTTGAAGACGACGCCTGTCGTTCGCTGTGGCAGCGAAGCGACCAAATCGTTGTAGTTTGCTGGTAAATAAAGTCCTCGGTCGTCGAAAAATATCACTCTGAACAATACTTCGAGTAGTGCCTGCCAATATGTCAGAGGAACAGGCATATGATGCAGCCAAGACCTACTTCAGGCGTGGAGGCTTCAGGACACAAATCGACGTTTACAACGGCGTTGCAGATAGCCAGCATGATAGAATCAGTGACTGCAGAGCCATCGACAAGCAGGTTAGGGATGATCAGCCACAGCGCAGTGGTAGCGGCACCGATTGGACAGGCACGACATTGTGCCAACCCTGCGAGCGCCCATAGTGAAGTTTGAGTCCCTAGCGCGCTTAGCATGTCGCCAGAATGGAATCCCAAGTACCAGCATTTTGACACGCGGAGACCATCTGATCCAATGCACGGTATGCATGTCGCCCTGCCCACCACCACCTATCAGCACCTTGATTTCGCTTCTCGGCGACGTATTTAAACAGCTTCATCACCCGTATTCCGTCCTCGACATTGATACTATCACGGTCCCACCAACCAAGAAACGCAATTGTGATTTTCATTATCCACTCTTCGTGGACAGTTGACAAGACGCGTGCCATGCATGGCCAAATGAAATCAATTTGAAGCAATGCTGGATCGAAAGCTGAGTGTTTGAATTGAGTAAGAAGCGCGACGAGGAGGTCGCATGCAGAGGGGAGCAAGTCGGCATCGTGCACAGGAAAACAACTCGCGACAGCCCGGATCAACGACGCAGCACGACTTGCGTCATCCAACTGCTGAAACGATTGCAATGTCATATACATCACTGATTGAATAAGGTGTCGTCGAGTGGCATTGCTCATCGTCGAGCGTACGTCTATGACCCACCAGTTTGAAGATAATGATGCCGAGCAATATCACGGCATACCATCACGCTGAAACGCTATGGCAACGATATCGGCAATTTTGACAGCAACGTCGGTTCTCGCGTCCAGCGCGACTGACGCCATGTGTCGGGTCAAAGCGTTCAGCAGATCAACGGAGAACCAGGCTGACGGGAGAGATGCTCCCGCGCGTGCCAGTGTGCCCAGCGCGTCTACCGACTGGGAATGAAAAATTAAATATCACACTTGTAAGTAAATTA
The DNA here is from genome assembly GCA_004114245.1 of Zoopage sp. CT-All. Taxonomy (NCBI): domain Eukaryota; kingdom Fungi; phylum Zoopagomycota; class Zoopagomycetes; order Zoopagales; family Zoopagaceae; genus Zoopage; species Zoopage sp. CT-All. Next base: position 9,104 of record QZWS01000200.1, read on the forward strand.
GTACCAAGTGGTTGTATGGGGCATTGATGGTATGGTGGTAGGCTGCGAGGAGTGCATCGGCAGACATGGCAGATGGACGAAACTATGTTTTAGAATGATGACCATGACTTATCGTGGCTATTCGCGCCGAGAACAATCATCTATTTATGGACTGGAATACTGCGTTACAGTGCTACTGCGCAGTCATTTTGCTGAATTTGCGTTGGTCATATCGGCAATTTCAGGCGTTACGCACACCGCGGCTCAGAGTGTGAATACATATAAATAATCACTATTGATCATAAAGACTAATCGTTAAGCATCATTGCCGCGCAGACAAAGAGGGTGTGATGTTTTCTGCAAATTCGGATATTAGTTGACGAGAGGAGAGGGTTTGTGGGTTTTATTCCTATCCCCCGTAGTACGGACATTTTTGCTCAGCCTGCCACACTGCCGCCCCACCGCCTCTGTTGCCCATCGAAACACTGACAACTCCACCCTTAAAGCATGAAATCTCCGCCTCTCCTTGCCCTTGCTGCTCTCGCTGCATTCGCCCCTGGTGTCTGTACATCAAGTGCTTCAAAGCCCAAAAAAGAACCAAAGCCTCAGTCAAATGGGTTGCTTAGAACGTTGCATGCTGGTATCACTGCAGCATTCAAGCCCAAGAAAGCTACCTTAAATTATCTTCCCTCTGATGCCTACAACGTGGTGTCAAAGGATTTGACTGAAAAGGACCAGGGAAACTACGCCATGGTCAACCGCGAAGCCTATCTAAACGTGGAACAATTCCGTGACAAGTCCCTTCGTGATAGAATTTTGCAAGCATTTCATCAGCCTGGCCTCGCTAAACCAGATCCCGAAATAATTCGGGGCCTTGTTGCGGCAAGGACGTTGGGTACTAAGTCATATATTCCCCTCGGTCGCTTCATTGGCACGTCTGGCGGCATGTCGCCGGTCAGTCCCCCTCAGTTACAGAAGCTCGCACGCATTGTATTGCCATTGGCAACCGGAGACGCAAAGGCAATTATCGTCTCTGACCCACACAGCCTCCTTCAGCTGGCGCGTGCAGCTGGGTCATCCGAAGTTGTCACAGCACTCTTTAGGCAGAATGCTAAGCGGTTTAATAATGGTCTTGGTATTGACATAACTTGGACTAAAAATGGGTTTCTGGATTGGTTTTTATCAGCAATTGATCCCAAGAATACACTTTCGGCTCTCCACGACGTACTCTCTGCCATCAGATTCTCACGCCGTGATCTATCCGCGATTTGGTGCGCAGAGATATACTCAGCCCTTGGTCCAACGGGCCAAACTCATAGATCCCCACTGACTAGTGATAGCTATGCTACGATCTTAGAGAGGATATATTTGCAAACGGCTAAAATCTGGAATATCTATGACAAGTACGATCGTGCTACTGTTCAGCCATTACCATCCAAGCTGCCTGCATCATTCAATCCGGTAGCATTTGACTTCCAAAAGGAGTTGGACACCTGCATTAAAGAAAGTCCAAGTATCATGGCACTAGCTGCTGGCCTGGCCTCACTGCTTGACAAGGATATTCCGAGCACCGCCCGTAAGCAGTCTGAGTCCAAGCTCGAGCCAACAATCCAAATGGCTATGCAAGCTGTAGATATGAGCTTCGAGGATATGTTGTGGCTGATGTTCTCTGCTTGGCGACCACCTGTCAGCACTCGTGAAAACCTTCTCTTGTTTGGGTATAAGAACACGCTTGGTGCTATTGGAATGCGCAGATGGCTGTTCCGCGAGCTATTCAGGCTGAAGCGCTATGAAGACATAGTTCACGCAATGCGTGCACTTACCCCCGAGTATTCTGGCTCCAGTGGATTTGGTCCAATACTGCGCTTCATCGGGGAGACCAAAAATGGTGCAGTGTTGGATAACGACGAGCGTAAAAAGTTATCTAAGATGCTTATGGAGATTTGATGTTTGAGCAATGCAAGTTTGGACAGACCAGAGGTAGCCATGATCCAATAGCGGCTGATTTGAAATATAAAAAGGAGTAAAAAGGGCAATCATGATTAGCTAATAGCTGTTTGCCACACCTGTAGTAATTGTAAGATAATGCAACTAAGGAGAGTGTATCCTTTGGGGTTAGATAAATGGTGCTTCTTCCAATATTATGAAATACATGTGTATTTATAAAGCTTTATATATATGATGCTATTTACACTCTTATTTTTCTATAACTTTCTCAATTTTATAATAATAATAATATTCTTAAATGTATCTCTATCTGTAATATATGGTGGCACTGTTGTGTGGTGAGGAGTTGGGATAGTGTAGGTAGTGGGAGAGTGAGTATTGTAAGGAGAATATCAACCTTGAGCTATTTAGGTATGTGAATACAGACTGGGGCAGTGATCTTAATACAAGAAATCCATGATATGCTATACATTCATACTAGTAAGAATAGTAGTATCAACAAGAAGTCAAAGGTAGGCTATGCTATATGGATATACGATAATGCAAATTGCAAGAAGTTGTAATAGTCTCTTTTCTCTCTTCTCTGCACTGCAGAATACATCTAGTTGCTATTGACCTCTGATACTATTGTGGGTAACATATAGGCAATGGCTGTACTATCATTGATGAAGGCAGAATTTATAGTAGTGGCAGAGGCAATCTGACTATATGGACTTCTAAGCAAGCTGGAGGTCAAAATTACAGCTACTATAACAATTCTCAAAGATAACCATAATGTAATTCATCTGTCAAGGAATAAACACAAATACAATACAACAAAATATATAGTATTTATAGGGGTGGATTAGAGAGCAATGCACGCACCAGCCTCAATGCCTCTCCTACCTTCCTCACGCCCTCAGCAAACAACACATACAACAAACGCAAACGCCAGCGAAGGAGGAGTAGAAGCAGGGAGTAGAGTCGTGAAGCGGGCAGAATGCGGGCGATCACACCGTTCACACGCCTTTTTCTCCGCATTGCTGCACTCGCCATGTCGGATCACACCAAAACTAACCTCATCACCCTCACGCGCCACGTCCTCTCGGACCAGACGCAGCACCCCGGCGCAACCGGCGACCTCACCCTCCTGCTGACCTCCATCCAGCTCGGCTGCAAGTTCGTCGCCACCTGCGTGCGCAAGGCTGGCCTCGTGCACCTCACCGGCCTCGCCGGCAACGTCAATGTGCAGGGCGAGGACGTCAAGAAGCTGGATGTGCTCGCAAACGAGATCTTCATCAACTCGCTCACGAGCTCCGGGAAGTGTGCCGTGTTGGTGAGCGAGGAGAACACCGAGGCCATCATCATGCCGGCGACGAGCCGCGGCCGCTACTGCGTCGTGTTCGACCCCCTCGATGGGTCATCCAACATTGACGCCGGCGTCAACATCGGCACCATTTTTGGCATCTACCATGTCCTGGATGCTTCGGCGGAGCCTACGCTGGCGGATGCGCTGCGGCCCGGCACGCAGATGTGCGCCGCCGGCTACGCAATGTACGGCTCCTCGTGCAATCTCGTGCTGACCACCGGCAACGGCGTCAACGGCTATACCCTCGACTCCTCCATCGGCGAATTCATCCTCACGCACCCCAACATCAAGGTGCCGCCGCGCGGAAAGATATACTCCGTGAACGAGGGCAACGCCATCTACTGGCCCCCCGCCATGCAGCGCTATATTGAATCGGTCAAGCGCCCCGAGGCCCCCGGCGCCAAGCCCTACGCCGCTCGATACGTCGGATCCATGGTCGCGGACGTGCACCGCACCCTGCTCTACGGCGGCATCTTTCTGTACCCCGCCGATAAGAAGTCGCGCCACGGGAAGCTGCGGGTGCTGTATGAGTGCTTCCCCATGGCCATGATCGTGGAGCAGGCCGGGGGGAAAGCGAGCACCGGCCACGGCAGGATGCTCGAGTTCATGCCCACCGGGATCCACGACAGGAGCGGTATTTTCCTTGGAAGTCGCGAGGATGTAGAAGATGTGGAGGCAGCGTATGCCAAGTACGGGGATGGATTGGACAATTAGCAGATACTAGTGCGGAAACACGCAGATGCTGTCTTGCGATTGCGACTACGACTGCATTTGCAAACTAGCTGGTGCGCTGGAAAGAACGCGTGTTTCGATCGAGCCGTTGCTGCATCGATGCATATGCCTCGCGCTGCAGCTCCTCCTCCGTCCTTTCCACCGCAGCTTCCGCCTTGGGATTGGATGCAGGCTTCTAGCGGGACATGAGAATGTGCATACTACGGCTGCCTGCAAACTCGCCAGCACAGGCGTTGCCCGCGGCGAGGAACGAGGCTTCGCCAGCACTGGATGTTCCCGCACAAGCGTGTCCATCTCCTGCTGCCGCTTCTCGTATGCCACGCGCCTGCTGCTATTCAATCGCTGGACATCGCCCTCTGTCCGCGTGTCTGCACGCATCGTACGATAAGAAGAGCGCAGGAGGATGCAGACATGCCTCGTCGCATCCAGGCCGACCACAGCCGCGGGTATAGCCAATATGCCGACGCAAGAGCAATAAATAGTACTGTAAAATTGGCCTGAAACCAGTCGAGCGCGTCTTCGATATAGGCGCGGGGATCAGCAGCAGCAGTGGCGGCGATGCCGGGGTCCATGAGCCGAGCAAGCCACAGACCGAGGAGCCGTGGCCACCGTGGCTACAATCCAAGCTGGCGTCAACAGAATGTCGTGCATAAATTAGAACCGACTTCAATCCGTAGCCTCCAGGCGCCAGGGTTAAAGCCCTAAACACCCTTGGCCACGCTGCTGCCTGGCCACGTCATCATTGGCTACTGCTCAGGGACGCTCCGTAGCTGCCATTCAGGCGCCTCTCCCTATCAGCCGCTTCTCCCTATCAGCCACCAGCAGCTCTACGTGTGCAGGCCGTCGCGGCTGGCGGCTGGGCAGGTCCACCCGCTGAGCTCCATTTTGCCTCTCCGTCAAGCCGGCCACCATGCTGAAACACGGCCACCATTCCGTGCATCGCCTGCTTCCGCGGGCCCCCGCGTCGCCGTCGCTCCGCAGCGCCGCCTTCTCCACCGCCTCCACGCGCCGTGCCCAAATCGAGATGTTCATCAACAATCGCCCCGTCAAGGTCGAGCAGGGCGTCGCGCTCATCCAGGCCTGCGAGGCCGCCGGCGTCGACATCCCGCGCTTCTGCTACCACGAGCGGCTCGCCGTCGCCGGCAACTGCCGCATGTGCTTGGTCGAGCTGGAGCGCTCGCCAAAGCCGGTGGCATCGTGCGCGATGCCCGCCATGCCCGGCATGCGGATCCACACCGACACGCCGCTGGTTAAAAAGGCCCGCGAGGGCGTGATGGAGTTCCTGCTCGCCAACCACCCGCTGGACTGCCCCATTTGCGACCAGGGCGGGGAATGCGACCTGCAGGACCAGTCCATGCGGTACGGAGCCGACCGGTCGCGGTTCGCCGAGGTCGTGGGCAAGCGCGCCGTCGAGGACAAGAACTTTGGGCCGCTCATCAAGACGGAAATGACGCGGTGCATTCAGTGCACGCGCTGTGTGCGCTTCGCCAATGAAGTCGCCGGCGCCCCCGAACTCGGCACCAGCGGTCGGGGCAACGACATGCAGATCGGGACGTACATCGACAAGACGATCAAGTCCGAGCTCAGCGGCAACGTCATCGATCTCTGTCCGGTGGGCGCGCTCACCTCCAAGCCGTTCGCGTTCACCGCGCGTCCCTGGGAGCTGCGCGGCGTCGAGTCCGTGGATGTGATGGACGCGGTCGGATGTGCCATAAAGGTGGACTCGCGCGGCGTCGAAGTCATGCGCGTGTTGCCGCGCGAGCACGATGCGGTCAACGAGGAATGGATCAGCGACAAGGCCCGTTTCGCGTACGACGGTCTCAAGCGACAGCGTCTTGGAACACCAATGGTGCGCGACGAGGCTGGGAAACTGCGGGCTGCGACCTGGCCCGAAGCGCTGGAGCACGTCGCTTCCGCAATGAACCGCATACCTGCAGACAGATGGCGCGGAATGGCCGGTGCTCTTGCGGATGCCGAGAGCATGGTCGCTCTCAAGGATATGTTCAACGGTTTTGGTGCCGAGGAGCTCACCGTGGATACGTGCCGCCAAAGCACGGTGCCTCCGAATGTGGATCTTCGTGCAAGCTACATGTCCAACTCTAAAATCGCCGGAATAGACCAAGCAGACGTTCTCATCCTCATCGGTACCAACCCCCGCCACGAAGCAGCCGTATTCAACGCTCGGATACGCAAGCGGTGGCTCGACTCGGATTTGGAAGTCGCCATGATTGGCCCAGAAGGTCTTGATTTTACGTATGACTACACATACCTTGGACAAGATATGTCGGCGATTGACCGGCTGATCAAGGGCGATGGTGACTTTGCCAGCAAGCTTGCCAAAGCTGCCAAGCCCATGATTATTGTTGGCAGCGCTGTGACTGAACGCATTGATGCGTCTGCCTTGCTCTCCTGCATCTCTGATTTCGTTTCGCAGCACAAGGACAAGTTCCTCAGCGACGGATGGAACGGTTTCAACGTACTGCAGCGTGACGCATCGCGCGTTGCAGCATTCGATATTGGCTACACTGCCCCGGCTACTGGGCTAAAGCCCGAGTTGATTTACATGTTGAACGCCGATGGATTCATCCCGGAGGCAATTCCTCAGGACTCGTTCGTCGTTTATCAAGGACACCATGGCGATGCTGGAGCCCACCGTGCCGACGTCATTCTTCCCGGCGCCGCATACACCGAGAAGGCGGCGACATACGTGAGTACCGAGGGTCGCTCTCAGTCAACTCGTGTAGCCGTGCCCCCACCAGCAGCTGCACGGGAAGACTGGAAAATTATTCGCGCGCTTTCCGAAGTCGCCGGCCGTGCGCTGCCGTACGATGACGTCGAGACGTTGAGGGACCGCATGGAGGCTATCAGCCCCACCTTGGCCGCGTCCAATCGCGTCGAGCTGTCGAGCTTTGGTGATTTGGCGATTCAATGGATGCAGCAACGAGGACAAAGCGCACGTACTACGAACGAGCCACTGCAGGTTCCCATCCAAGACTTTTATATGACGGACCCCATCAGCCGGGCCAGCCGCACCATGGCCAAGTGTTCAGCGGAATGGAGCCATCCAGAGGTAGCAGAAGAGTACATTGGTGACCGTGCATTGGGATAAACGGTGCCAGGCTATACAGATGAATCATTTTACATTAATGCTATTCTAGCATTAGTTCACTGATCTCTTCGTCACTGTAGCCCATGAGGTACAAAACATAGGCCAGGCTCTTTTGGTTTATTCGTGTCGCAGCGCGCTCTTGCACCGTAGGCTTGGCGTTGAATGCAACGCCGAGGCCTGCCTTGCCGAGCATTGGCAGATCGTTAGCACCATCACCGACCGCGATAACCTGCTGCAACCCGATATTTTCGGCCTGAGCGATCACCTCCAGCAGCTCAGCCTTGCGTGTTGCATCCACGATCGGACCAATAGTTTCGCCCGTCAATGTCTTGCCATCTGACGAGGTCGCCAGACGGTTGGCAAATGCGTAATCCAGCCGCAGTTCTTCCTTGACACGCAACGCCATTGGCATGAAACCGCCCGAGATCACTGCGAGCTTGAGACCGGCGCGCTTCAGAGCATGACAGAGCGCCTGGGCACCGGGAGTGTACGTTAGCCTGGCCTTGACACGGTCGACCACCTCCACCGGTGCACCGCGGAGCAGAGCGACGCGTTGCCGAAGAGATTCGCGGAAGTCCATCTCCCCATTCATAGCACGATGGGTGATGGCTGCGACTTGATCCACAACGCCAATCTCCCGCGCCAGCTCGTCAATGACTTCTTGCTGAACGAGCGTGGAGTCCATATCGAAGACGACCAAACGCTTATGCCGGCGGAAGACATTGCAGAGCTGCAGCGCAACATCCGAATTGAACTGGCGGCTGAGAGCAAACATATCTGTGCGGAGGGTAGCCAGATTGACGCTTGCGGGGACCGAGAGGCGGTAGTCGACGCAGATCAGGCCTGGCTCGGTCCTAGCCGCCGCATCGATTTGGGAATGCAGCGGAGATATATGCAGATCGTTCAGGCGCTGCATCTTTTCGATACTAATGGCACGGTCGAGCAGAAACCTGTTCCACGCGGCGAGAAATGCAGACGACAGTCCAGACGCGCGAGAATCGAGGACGGTGGCGGCGTACTTGATTCTGCTCGAATATGGCGCCTCCTCTAGACCAATCTGACTCTTCCCGTCGGCATACAGGCTTTGAGCATCGTTGGCCAATGGACCGGCGATATCTGACGACTGCGTCCCAATAGCGGATCCCTCCAATGCCATCGGATATAAAGGCGGCGGACCTGTTTCCTCCAACTTGACCTCCATCGCTGCATCCCATTCTTCTGCTGCGTCCCTAACCGCCGCAATAAATTCTGGGCGCGCGCTATCCGAGGCGAGGACGAGAGCGGCAAAGGTAACATTATGGCGGACACGTGTAAAGGCCATGTCACGGACTACGACGGCATGTCTGGCACAGGCATCAAGCAGTGCGTGTGAAATGTCGGATCCGTGCGGGCCTGAGAGCGAGACAAGTGCGAGTGACGGCACGGCGAGAACAGGCGCAGATGTGCTGAACGACATTGCGTTGGCGGGAGCAAGTCCATACGTGGGCTCAAAATAACACTACATATAAACAGCAAACAATACAGACTTGGCTTTCACCCGTCCACCCAGCGGAACTCGCACTCCTCGAACAGCACCTTGCCCGGGACGGAATTGACCATC
>QZWS01000201.1:0-17809 GCA_004114245.1 Zoopage sp. CT-All
CGTCCCACAGTGCACCGCGGGTGCATTGCCCACACACCACCCCCACCTCACCACAATACCAAAACAAAGATAGTAAATATAAAGCAAGTAAAAGCATGACAGAGAAAGGGTGCAAATAAAAAACAGCATGCACATAATATAGTGAATATGCAGCTATAACTGCAAATTTCAAACCATTAAAGCATCTAAATAAGCAATAATAATGCACATCTCATTAAACTATAAAAAGGCATATAGTAAATACAGACAACTAAGTACATCAATAGCGGAATTGGGGAAATTGGTTGGGGAAAGTGAGTTGCTGTACAAAACTCTTTCGGCAGTTCACTTCCCAATTCCGAAAGTGGGGAAAGTGATTTGGGGTTGTGATTTTTTCTTGGGGAAGAAAAGTGGGGAAGTGCGCACACACTTTATTTCGCTCTCCCCACCTTCCACCCATCCAGCGCTTATATCCGCCGTCCTGTCACAAATGTATCGCAGGGCAGTATACGCATTAGCGCGCGACTCATCCAAGTGCCGTGTGCACGCTCAGACGATGACTGGTCCGTGTGCCGCCGTCGGCATCAACTCACAGCGCAGAACGTACCTCGCCATGCCCGCCATTCGCCGAGCCAATTGTATGGTATCCACCATATACTGACTTGAGCTAATCCAAACAATGCACAGTGGGGCCATTGAATGCAGGGCATCTCCAGACCATCCCAGCCTTGCTGGATTCCCGTCGCCGCTCGCTGTCCTCGTCGCCGTTGCTTGCGACGAGCATCCGCGAGATATCACCTCCTGCGCTGCATTCCCTATTGGCCAGCCCCGCCTCTCCCGATGTTCTCCTGATTGATGTTCGTGAGGCGGATGAGCTGGCAGAAACGGGCGCGATCCCATCTGCGCTGAACATTCCCCTCTTCCAGCTCGCGTCCTTGATCCAAACCCACGCAACGGAAGGAAAGAGGATGGTGCTCTATTGTGCGGCTGGAGCGAGATCTGCGCGGGCGGTATGGCAGTTGCTGGAGATGGGATATGATGGCAATGCGCTGGAGAGTCTCCAGGGCGGGATTTCGGAGTGGGCGCAGTGTGGGCTGACCCTGGAGCCGTCGTGGAACGAGTAGCATGTGTATTGCGTCGCCTTGTGCCTAGTGTATATTGTTTGAGTAAATGAAGGTTGACAGTAGTGAATATTGGAATGCAACTTAATGGAGGAAGATGTAGTGGAAGAAAGTATTCTTTTACAGGGCCATATGGCCATAACAGTCTCTTGTACTACTGAATAGCACAATTCAAAGATAGCTGTCATATCCCAACAGTGAAAGAGTCATTGGTGTTGGAGGAGGCATTCATTTTTAGAGAATCAACAAAGATGCAACTTGTGACATCCACCCCCTGCCACTGTGGCTATGCAACTAAATAAGGAGATCTGGCAATAGTACAATGAGCAGCTAGCAAACAGAAGCATGGTTGATCCTGTTTCTTGGTGGTAGCAGCAAGGGGAGCAACAAAGATATGTGCAAGTTGCAGAGAAGATGGTGCAACAGCATGTAAGATAGGGGGAGGGGATTAGCAAATGTACTATCAGAATACAACTGCGCAATTGTTTTGGGCTACTCAATAGCTTATCGGAATGTCAACGAAATGGCTACAGTGCTGCACAAATTCTCTAGTGACACTGCGTGTGACTGAATTGAATTGAATTTCATTGCTTCGGCAACGCCGCGTCCACTGAGCTACAACGTAAAGTCCAGCTGACTGGGCCTTTTGCCACCGACCATGCAGCGAGGCACAGATGTCATCGACGACCTGCTGCAACTCTCATTCGCACGCATCTCCCTGGGCTCCGGCCAAAATGCTCCCCTAAACGGGGCGGAGGCAGACGCGCAACTCGTCGGGGATTTTAGGCGCCCTGCATCCATCATCGTCTCCGCACCACGCGGACAAACGCTGACCAACAGTATACCACTGGGCGCCCTTGGTGACAATATCACCTCCTTGCTTGATTCGGATGGTCTGCTGGCACCGTCGACAGTCTCGGGCGCCCGGGTATTGCGTCGACGGAGCTCCTACCCAACTACTCTTGTGTTGGCCACCACTACGCTCTCTGTCGCTCCCGGTCACGATTACAGACCCACCGCCAGCGATGTGGATACCTCGGATGATGAAGCAGAAGCCCATGCGATGCCTCGAGCAGCTTCGCAAAGCCGTCCATCTTGCATGCATCCCCGATTCCCGAATAGGCCCTCAAACACCTTCACGCTGTCGAGCCCACGCCATCACAACCACCGCGCATCCCACCGCATCGCATCCTTGGCGCGGTGTAGGTCTGACGTTGCGCATGTCTCCAGGATCGTGGATGCGCAATCAAGACGCGACCAGGCGCGCAAGTCCAGAGCAATGTCGATTCGCGGCATCGCGCTAGCGTCTGAGATGGCGTCCCTGCGACAACCGTCCAGTAATCTTGCCCCAGTGTCCACTTCTTACCTCCTCATGTACAACACAACCGCCGCCGCCTTCTTTCCGCATAAGCAAAAGCGACACAGAGCTGGCCAGCCGATGCCTAGCCGTGCTGCCGACCTCGAGTTCTGGTCATGGTTTCAAGACCGCATCACTGCGAGACGGCGTCGCGAGTCGATCGGCTTGGTGTAGATGACAGCTTGCAGTATATTGTAGTTGTCCATAGTCATGCATTCAATCTACGCCGTTGCCCCCCTACTCCACCTTGTGCTCTGTCTTTTGTTTCTTTGCGCGCGCCTTTGGGCCCCAGTTCTCCGTTGGATTCTCCTGGTACCGCACCAGCTTGATTTTGCGCGACTCGGGCATGGCCTTTGGGTGGTGCGCAAAATTGGCCGCGACCTTGGGCTCCTTGGCAAGGATATTGGCAGCAACGGACCCAGCCACCGGCGTCCTGACTGGATTGTCCCTCACCCATGAGCGAATAATGTCCCACATGACGCTGGCGGGGGCATTTGTTTTAATGGCATGCATGCAGGCATGTGACGACGTCGCCTCGTATCCTTGGTGAATCAGCGCCGACCTAGCAGAAATCAGTGCCTAGTGCCTACCCAGACGTCTATCCTTACATAATCTTCATAGCTGGTGGGACGGAAAGATGCACGGCCTTGCACATCTTTGGCAGGGTGTAGTAGAGCGGCGCATCGGACTCTTCAGACGCAACAGTGAGCATGCCCACCATCCGTGCCTTTGTTCCATAGCCCGCACTCCCAACCTCCCCACCGCTTGAGGACAATCGCTCCGTGTCTTTGACATGCTGGATCATCGTAGCAAGGAACGCCCGATCATGCAACGGACCCGCGTAAAATGGGCCGCCGACGTGGTATTTTGACCCACATTCCCCACACGTACTGTCCACGGTCGGGCCCTGTGCAACACTGAAATTGCCACCGTCGCGGTTTCGGCCCATCGGTTGCAGCGCAAATGCGGCGCATCCAGTGCAGTTGTATACGAGAGAGGTGTTGGGGAATGAGGACTTGGCCTTTGCGGGCTCATCGGTCACGCGCAGGAATATGCGGACGTAAAAATCAATGCTGAGGGAAAGCAGAGGTTGCACGTGTCGGCGGTAGCGAATAGCGGATGTCTGTATGGCGCGGATGACGAGCCGCAGGGCCAGTTCATGGCAATACTCAGCACGCACACCCACACCGCCATACTTGGCGAAGCAGTTCTCGGGATAGTTGTTGCCGGCCAACACCATGAGATCGGTGCAAGTGACGCACAAGAGGCCACCGGATTTGACCGCCTGCACAGCCGGATCGATAAATATGGACGCGGAGCCGTACGGATCCAGATCAACAACGTCGAATTTCTCCACTCGGGACATGCTGTCTCTGCACTCGTACATCAATGAGCAGGCGTCGCGGTGCGTGACATTGACGAGATCTTCGGAGACAGAGTTGTGCGCTAGGTTGCGCTTTATGGCAGTGACGGCGTCGAGGAGGAGATCATTTGCGGTTATACTGCGAATGTGGGGAATTTCCTTGATGTAGCGGATGGAGCGTAATCCGGTGGCGGAGAGTGCCTCCAGGATGGTAAATTTCTAGGCAAGGAGTGGGAGTTGAAAGACTTGGGGGGTGCATACATATTCAGGAGTTTCTGGTGTCGCCGTCGTCGATGCCACCGAATCTTGCCCCACATCATCAACATCGTTGCCAAGAACAGCCGCGTCTGCAGCATCCTTCTTGTCCTTCGTTGCCAGTTTGTTTTTCTTGTCCTGCACGGCCATCCTGCTACGCAAGGCGTGCCAGGTGCGGATGGCAGCGATGGATATATCCCGGTTGAACTCCTGTACCGGGTTATAAAACACCTACATGGCTCGTTATGACTAGACAGATGCGATGGGTGGTGCCTCATTGGTGTTGGGGAAGTGGATTATGGCGGTACCCTCGCGAATCTCCTTGTAGCCACCGTCGGACAGAAGAGATGCGGGGGCGGCATCCACCCTCATCGCAATGACGTCATTCCCGCCAAGGCCTGCGACGGTTGCGTCATCGCCGTATTCGGAAACATTGGTCATGACGGTATGGTCAAGATGTACTTGTCACGTGACTAACTCGCATGTCCTGCCAGAGTATCCGCCCAACGCGCAGCGACATCGTGGCGTGCTCTGTTGCCGCGTGGCTTCCTCGATTCAAGCGGCATACGTTCAAGACACGCCTTATTCCGTTGGATAAGGCCTTTGTGCAGTTTCTCCTTGCCGATGGCATTCATCTGCCACAAGCGACTACTGTGTATGCTGGTGATTGTGTGTCGGCAGGCCACTAGAACTGTACTCATCCATAGAGAAGGCGGCGATAGTACTTCCGAGTCTTCTGATGGGGAAGAGGACAGGGCTGTGCCGGCTGAACCCGCTGTGGTGCAGGCCGTGCGCGACCAAATCGCGTGCATCCTGACCGAATTCGGCGACTCTGCATCCATTTTTCCCAAGCTTACGTGGAGTGCGCCAAAAGATGCGGCATGGATCTCGGCAACACAGACACTGGAGTGCTCCACCCCGGACGACGTTATTATACTATTGAAGGCATCCGATGCCATTGTGCACGACATTTGTCATGCCTTCGACGACCTTGAGCCCGAGGACCAGAGTGCTACCTTTGATGAGCATGTTTTGGCGCTGCGAAGGTGGCATCCGCTTAACCCGGCTACCGAGTTTCGCTGTCTCATCATCGAGTCTCGGCTTATTGGTATGTTCGTCTGTTTGATGAGCTGCTATTCGATGCTGGCTAGGTATATGGCAGCGCGTTTCCGGGTACTTTAGCTTCCTCTTTGCCTCCCAAGATGCTATCCAATGCGATATTATCGCTTTCTTTCAAGACGTCGTGTGTGGCCGTCTCCCAATCCCCAACGGTATGTGTATCAAGCCGTGTCGCGTTGACAATGCTCAGCTGATGTAGTGATAATGGACGTGTATTATGAAATGACGACGCGCAGGATCTGGATCGTTGATTTTGCCCCCACTGCGCCTTCAATGCAGGCAGAAGTCGATGCGATTGTTGCGTCCCTGCCAGTCCAAACAGCAACGGTGGAAGGAAGTGCATCTGCGCCATGGTTTAAAGTATTCTCGTCAGAGGCAGAGGCAAACAGAGCTGCGCGTGGCGTCCAGCATTTAAACCAGTATCCATTGGAAGTTGTTGAAATGGCATTCAAGAATAGTCGGGAGTTTCTTGACAATATAGGCAGGCTTGAGTAATGCGACTACGTTATATTTCCATGAGAGCGACAAGCTGCTCAGAACACGCATCCCGTTCGGGCGTACGCTCGAGTTTGTGGTACAGATGTGCGAGAAATAACAATGCTTCCTCTTCGCCTTCCTTATATCCTTCCTTTGCATACACTACACACGGGGCTAAATCGACAGTACTAGATGGTTGACGCCTACATGTGTGGCACCTAGTGAGCAGCTCTTCGGCCATCACGTAATTTGAATCATCATCTATGTCATGGTGAGTCCAGGACATCACAGGCACGAATGCCTACTATCACAGATGAAGCACATTGCAAGCAGAAGCTGAGACTCGGCTACCATTACATCCGCGCAAGCCACTAGCACCTGGGGAATAATGGCAGTCAGTATAGAACGGGCCTTTTCGACCAGCCCCAACTGCACAAATATCCGAGCTCGCAGCATGCTTTTACATGCCACCTCATCGACCTCGGCCACCGAATCCTGGAAGCCGTAGAGCGCAAATAACGCATCGGTAGGCTGGCCTAGACTTGAGAAGGCAGTGGCAGCGTGAAGCAGGAGACGGTTGCGAGTCGGGGCGTCTTGTTCTTTCTTGGCGCATTCAAGCAACTGAGCAGCGCCCTGGTTGAGCAATAGTGCGTGAGACAATGGAAGTGATGTAGCCCTCCCATACCTTTGGCCTTTTACCGGAATTGTGATGCTGAATCTTTCGAAGGATGGAGGCTTGCTTTCGACCGTCAGGATGAATAGCGGGAGGCAGCTGCTGCCCAGATGCAAGGCTGGCGATTGCGTGGACAGGCTGGCGAGCATTCTGTGCTATACGGCGTGCACTGAGGGACTGCAAGTGACCTTTAGCTCTCGAGTTATTTAGGCGATCCACAGCTCACCATAAAATCCTTGCTCTAATGGAATTGTAAGCCTGTCATTTCGCTGCCATAGGTTCCTTTACCCGTGATTGGCCAATGTCAGAAGACGACCCGTCGACCTCCATGGCCTGACATTTCCTGACGTATGCTACCCACCTAGGTGATGGTCAACACCCATGCAGTTGAAATACGGCGCTCGAAAGTACTGTCCAATGTCCTGGAGAGCCTCGGCATCCCTCTCAATCTTTGCCATCTGTTCGGCTTCGCTCAGCATCTGCAAATAAACTAAGCAAACGGCTGAAGGAGGAGCCGCCCACGTTGAGGGCTTCGGCGTGACCTTGCTGGGCCATGACGATGCCTACAGCCTTTGGCAACATATGTCGACTAAGGACAACTAATTGCAAACTTGCTAGCCACAGTGCCCCTACCTTTTGTGGAACTCGGGCGAGATATCCAACAGTCGACGGTATTCAAATACGGTCTTCTCTCCCTCGAACAGGTGGACAGGAAGCGCAGCGCTGTTGATGCCAAATCGGTCGACAGTAGCACAACGTTTATCCACTTGTTGCTCAGCCTCTAGCGACGCCAAATTCGCCAACGCGTATCCCGGCTTACTAGACGCACAGGTGCTAGTTGCTATACGGGAAGAAGTGCGGGAGAACGAACGCTGAGCGCATAGCCGCTAGCACGCGTTCGAGGGAATCGAGCAGAGCGAACTGAGCAACATGTGATAAGCTTGCATAGCTAGCCAACTGCTTTCGAACAAACAGGCCCAGAGCGCTGTTCAGGTGCTGCATAGATCATAGATGGGGGTGATGCATGAGCGGGCAGTACAGAGGATTTGGCATACAAAGAGTGGGGTACCGGATGCCTATCAACGGTCGATGCTACATTAAAGTGGGCAAGGAGTGCACATACCATCAGAGAGTTCATATCCATCAACGAGTCGAGATCTATCGCCATGGAGAGGGATGATCGTGAACAAATGCAGGTGTAGCTACACACATTGAAAGTAGGCATCGAGACCCTCGAGCTCCACCAACTGCGACGCCAGCTAGTCCCAATCCATCAGCACCATCCAAAATCCAGTGTCAGCAGCGTCCATACCGTATCGACAATGTAGGCATGCAGCCCGTGGCCCACGCCAGCATCCACCATCCGCGCCGTCTCCGCCCACGTCGCCGTCGGAGATTTCTCCTCTGCAGCCACTAGCCGCAACAACCGAGCCCCGAGCACAAACGCATTGGCATCGAGAGCTTCACGCGAATAGAACTCGACGGCAACCAGCACCACCACTAGGCGGGCGTGCATTGAATTCTCACGTGACCAGCGCATGATGGTTGGCCGCAGCCGCACGCATGAGTTCCAGCACATCGTCGAAGCTGTGCGCAACCGCAACCTCCCACCGGGCATGTCGCGGCCGTCGGCAGCGTCGGTGGTGTCGGGGCGGGGCGGCGGCGGACACCGCACTGAGTTCAATCGACGCGCCGCCGACATTGCTGCGGAGATGGCGGATGCCGCGGCCAAGTTGGCCAAGCTGTCCGAATGTAGGTGCTTACAAAGCGAGTATATTATATAATCAGCGTATGTTAGTGACGAAGCGTAGCTCAGTGTTTGACGACCGCCCTGTGGAGATCAACCAACTTACTCACACCGTCAAGTCCGACGTTGCGCGCCTCAACAAGGCCATTGCCTCTCTGCAGCAATTCTCGCGTGCCAGTGCCGCCACCACCGGGATTCCGGGGTCCCGGAACGGCACCGAGCATGCCGGGAATGCTATCGTGCACTTGCAGTCCCGGCTGGCAGCGATTTCGGAGGCGTTTCGCGAGGTGCTAGAGCAGCGGTCGGTGATGATGAAGAGCTCGCGGGATCGACGAGAACAATTCTCGGCCACGCCAGGCAGTCATTCGTCCGGGCTGATACCGCATGGAGCCGGGCCGTTGTTTCATCCAGATCGGTCAGCGAGCCGCACACCCGATCCGCATGGGCATATGCCGTCCTCTCGTGGCAAGGACGATTCTTTCTCCATTAATATGGGCCCCGATGATGGATCCCAGCAACTTTTGCTCTTTGAGCAGCGAGTAGGCGTCCAAGCTTTCATGCCACCACACTGATGCATATGCCATTAGTCGGAGTACAGTGAGAGCCGTGCGTCGGCAATCGAGTCCATCGAGTCCACCATTCAAGAGCTTGGTGGCATCTTCTCTCAGCTCTCGCGGATGGTCTCTGAACAACGCGACATGGTCACTCGTATCGAGGCAAATGTCGACGACATGCATGCAAATATTAGTGGTGCTCAGCGCGAACTGCTCAAGTACTACCGCTCCATCAGCTCTAATCGTGCCCTGATGCTCAAGCTGTTTGCCCTTCTCCTCCTCTTCTTTTTCCTCTACGTTGTCGTGCTGTGAAATATACCCTCATTTGTTTTCTTGCAGGGGAATATGGCATCAGACCGGGGCCAGTATTGCTGAGTGAGGGTCGCTGAGTGAGAGCCACTGAGTGGCACTAGTAGCGGGCTACTAGCGCAAACTTGCTGTACAGCACTACCACCACGTGACGTGTCGTTGGTCGCTGCCGGCATTTTTTTCCAGCATGTTTATCACGCCCGAGTTTACCCTCACGCAAGACGATACCAGCGTCACCCTCACCGCACACACGCCACACATCCACGCGCAGCAAGTTGAGCTGGATGTCGATGGGCCGCAGATCACGCTGCACGCCAAGCCCTACTTTCTGCGCATCGCTCTCCCCGGCCCCCTTATCGATGACGACCTGCATCCCGCCACCGCCCAGTATCATCTCGATTCCGGCAGTCTCGTGTGTCATTTGTGCAAGCTGGAGCCCGGAGAAGTGTTTCACGGCCTTGAGCTCATTGAGACGTTGCTGAAGCAGCAGCGCACCGAGGCTCGCAGCACTGGCATCGTGCTGGATGATGGTGATGATATCGCCGACATTGCAAGCCACTGGGATATTATAGAGGAAGGCAAGCCTCTGGTACTTTTTAGTCTATTATGCTAACGATGTAGGCTATAGCCGAGGCACGTGAATGGCGGTTCGTTCCGTTCTCAACCTCCAATGAGAAATCATTGGTATCTGCAGCAAGCTACGGATTCAATAACGCGTATTCTGGCATATTTACCCACATTCAACACGACTCTTCACTTTTGCGAGTCGTCGATATCGAATCATCGACTAGAACATCACGGCGCGAAGCGAGGCTTGACCAGGAGAGCGACCAATTTGATGAGGACCATTATATGTATGCACCTCGCTTTCTATGCTTGTTCAATAGCTGTGGTGACTTTAGGGCAGATTTTATCCAAGATGCAGAGATTCGACGATTGTTTGAGTTCGAGTCGGGCTGGGATGCCGTCACTTTAGCTGGCGACGCCTCACCGATTCAAAAACTGGAATTCACAGACGAGGAGCTGGCGGAGATTGGAGCACTTCCGCGAAAATCGTGTGCGTGCTAAATCCCCTACTCTTCAGCCTTCAACTTCCCTTAGTCATGATTGAAAATGATACCACCATATATCTCGGACTGATCGACCTCCTCTTTGCCTACGCATACGATTGCCGCATAAACGAAGGTGAGGTTAGCTCCGAATCGGGCTGGAATATAATCGCGCTCAGCGGCACACTTTCGTGCATGGATCAATTCGAGTGTCTGCGCACAGTCGTTATGTGTTGCTTCCGTCGAGCTCTTGCCTACCCGCTCTACCGCCACTGGGACTTGGCAAAGCGTGTATTATCTGAAGTTGTCATGATTCTCAAGCATGGAAAGCGTGGTGTTATGCGCGCATTACTCGCAATGCGGCGTGTCTTGGCCGATGATGAGGAACAGGACCGCATATCCCGCGTGTGGCTGCTTGATTACTGTATTTGGATTCGCACGGCCAGCAACAAACAGCTGCTAAGGCTTGCGGCCGATCTCGCTGCCATCGAGATCAGAAAGAGTGAGGTTGACTGGAAGCTGGACGAGTGGGATGCCCTG
Organism: Zoopage sp. CT-All; assembly: GCA_004114245.1. NCBI lineage: Eukaryota > Fungi > Zoopagomycota > Zoopagomycetes > Zoopagales > Zoopagaceae > Zoopage > Zoopage sp. CT-All. The sequence continues at coordinate 10,544 of QZWS01000201.1, forward strand.
TCACTAGAAGACGCTGGTCAAGAAGAGGCATCGACATCATCGAGTGAGGGCTCGGATATCGAAAGTGATGCCTCGGCATCATCCAGTGAATCGGCAGATGAGGACGACGTCGCCGTACTATCCAATGGCGTGGCAGCCATGTCGGTAAACGCATCCATGCGGCCCCGAGCGCTGATAGAAGAAATTGACAGCGAGTAGCTGCCCGTCTTGTATAGTTATTACAACAAATGTTTACATTTGGCTGACCGAGTTGCCGTTATACGTTTCATTCTCGCCATCGTCTCTTTCAATGTCAGCAAGCGTGCGCACTCCACCAGGGTGCGCCGGGCGCAAACGAGACTCGGACGTCCTTGCTGCTGTTGCAGAACTTGGGGTCGATACAGCCGAGCTCGTGTAAGCAAGCGGGTTCAGATACGACAATGCTGAAGATACGGTGGTAGCAGCAGACGAAAGGATATCTGCGCTGCGTCCGATTATACTTGCACCGGGTGCAGAATATGCCTCGGATACAGTGGACCCAATAGGCTGGGGGTTTTAGATGATTTCTCCAAATCAACACTGACTTACTTTGAGAACAAGGTTTGCGCTTGGGCACAATCCAAGGCCTTGAAGTGTCTCATTGACCTCTTCCGACGTCGTAAATCGTCTTGTTGGGAAAATCTGCTGCAAGTGATAGGGCATGCTCTTTGCGTCTGCACTGTTGGCATCCACAAACGAGCGGACTGCCATCAGCTTATCTGTCGGTGAAAACATGTGTCGAACAGTGCTGCCATCTAGCAGCCGCACGCTAATTTGCGCCTTTCTGCTACAATATACGCCGGTCAGCGAACTATAAATTGAATCTGACAAAATACCTCGGCGGCACAGGGACAACAGCGTCGCCAACCTTTAGAATTTGCTCTGATTCTTTTTCTTTAGCCACACAAGCCTTTCTCTCCATGCGATCCCGTTCAATCTGCTCAAGGATACGTTGTCTGGCAAGTCGTTCCTCCTCCCGATCCCTTTTTTGCTGTTCCATCAGCTTGCGACGTTCAATATCTTTCCTGTCTTCAGTGATGGAGCCGACTAGCTTTCCCTGTTTCCTTCTGCGTAGTTCTGCACATTTCTGCGCCTACTCTGTCACTTAGCATGTTGAAGTGTCAACCGATGCTATCTTTCCTTTGCCTTGTCGACCTCCTCCTGTTTGCGACGCTCTTCAATTTTGCATCCAAGCCTAGGCAGGTCCAATAGGCTCCCTAAATGAGATATCCTACCCATCATGACTTTGGGTGATTTCAGAAGGTGTAGAAAGTGCAGAAGGCGTCGCTGTTATCGACTCGGGTGTTACGGGAGCTACTTGCTGGCTGCCTTCATTCGCAATGTCCGCAATAGCATGATTGACCACCTCGGGCAACGATGGATTGGATACTTGGGTGGACATTTCTTGTGAGGCCCCCCTCAATACACTTGGCACAGATATACACTCGCACAGCCGGTCCACAAAGTCAGGCTCAATGGTGTCATCGCCCCTTGTCACGAACGAGCCGACGACGTGTCCTGACCTTTGTAGGATTAAACATTTTCAGCTGGCGACTGGCGACTGCTGACTACCTTATGACAAAAACGCAGGGAGCGGAAGCTATTGGACCTACGCCAAGGGGATAAGGATGAAATAAAATTTGGACCTTGGCCGTACAGAACTGGGCCAAGAGTTCAGCATCCGCACCGTCTTTTTCCAAGCGCACAGCGACAGCGGAATTCTGCATTAAAGCGCATAGCTAGAATATGAAATGAGAAGCACCTGTATCGGTAGAATACCTCGGGCGAGCCTTGGATGGCATCTTCCATCGCAGATGGCACTGATGCCCCGCCTAACAACCCGTGAAGCAGCCGCATATGGCTCTGATAAAATTCACGCACGTGATACGAAAATGACAAAGGGCAGATTATGTTGGGTTGACTGGGCGATAGCAGCGGTGACATTGCCGCCGAACCAGTGAAGGAGGGGCATGGGAGCGGTTATTTAAGTAGTAGACGGTTGCATATGCCTAGCAGGAGCATCCTACAAATAAGTCTATTTAGTAATCATTTGACATGCATACAGTATTCAACTGACTTGGTCACTTTCATATTTTTGAGCTTGTTGATTAAATAGTTAGTTCCACCTGATTCTATCACACTCTGTGCTCCAATTTGCAGCAGTTCAACCACAGTATGGGTTAACAGCTGTGTTATTTTCCTCTTTAATATACATTTTAACAGCACAGAAATAGGCATTTCTGTAGACGTAAACACACATCTTTTTCTATGATCACAATACTCACTGTTCCAACGACTAAGGATAGCTGCGTTAAAAAAATCGACGTTCAGACCTCCTGCCCCAAGTTGACGGGTCGTCGTCATTGACACGCGTCGATATCTGTTTCGGCGGATGAATGGCCACACTTAGTGCATGATCTCCGGTAAGCTCAAGATATGCAAAGTCCAATGGAATCTGCTTGTTGGGCTGCTCAGGATGGCAGACCTAGCGTGCGTGGACCATGAGTGAGCTATACAGATATTAAAATATGAGTGCATACAATCAGTGATGGCCAACGACAGCGGTTGATATCACATTGGCAGTTGATGGGATCCTCGAATTTCTTGGTAGCCTCTAATTGAATGGTAAACGGTGCAATAATTTACTATTCCATTACTATATACGTGGGCCCATTCGACGTCACCCCTTAGGATGTCAATCGATTGAGTCGCGAGTTGCAGCGACATGCTGTGTGATTGCTCACTTTCCACAGGCTGATTGCACATGGCATTTGTCAGCAGTGATAGTGGGGAGCACACTGATATAGAATTGACACCAGGCATTAGCCGGAGCCACTGGGAAAGAAGCAGTGGTGCGGTCGGATTTAGGCTTGGGTCAAGCACGATGTATACCGACGATCCGTTCTTGCCCGGCACCTTGACAATCATTGCTACATGATATTCCCATGAGAAGTGATCATGCATAACCGACATTGGCGGCAACAGTGGCGCAATTCTCACACCAGATGGCGTATTCTTTGTCCAGTTTTGGCTGGAGGCATAAATGATGCGCGGCATGATCAGTGGTGGTTTTGCACCTGAACTTCTAGCCCGAGAAAGGACGTTGGGCAAGTCTCCAGAGAAGTATGCCTGATCGTTTTTGGCCAGTATATGTGAAATGATCATGATGCGAGGCCAGCAGGCCTTTGCTGGAACATCCCATGGCATGCAGCAAAATGTGTCAGCCGTGGTGCCCCTGTCCGAACAATTGTCATATGGAATCCATTTTAGGTCCCGCATGTATCGAAACAATCCAAGAGCGCGGTCTAATGGGTATTCGGGAACGGCACTGAATATTTCCGGCATCCCAATGCCTGCATTGACTTCCTATGCCGTGAAATGAGCATGCAAATATGAAGCACAACTAAAAACGAACAAGCGCATCGGCAACAGCAAATGGAATGATTGCTCTGGTCACCGGGAGACGGAAAGTTTCTTCAAACGGTAGAGAAGCAGTAGGCATTCCAGAGCTATTGCGCACTTGTAATTGGGATTGGCGAGGGAGTTTCCAGAAATTTAAGAGTAATACTGATATTGCTCGCGTAGATGAAGGCGGTTTGCGTGCCGTGGTGCACCTTTGTACCAGGCGCGATATTGTTGATGCGATGATGGAGCAATTGACGACAAGTAAGGACTTTGCAGTCACAAAAACAACAGCTTGAGGAAATACACTATTAAAGTACTGTAAACCCTTTGTATATTCTGCTCATGATATGAGGGCCTGCAAGCTACTCTACGACAGTTGCCAAATCACATGGTTGCATTCTAACACTGCTGCTCTGCCAGGACTTGAACAAATATATTGCAATGGCCTATTGAAGAAATCTTTGTATTTCTGCATCTGATTCCAGTGGAACAAGCACTCAAGCCACATCAACGCCATGTGCCTAACTATAGCATCTTTTTCCCAACCCTACCGTATTGCCTGCACAGATTATCCAGCTGCTTAGCATTGAAGTCACCAGTGAGCGCATTCTTGATCATATGATCAAACGATTCCATAAGGTCTTCATCATACACACTCATATCGAGTGCTGCAGTAATTTTGGGCAGCTGGAGATCCATTGCAGCATCCTTCAGTGCTTTGCGAAAAGGTGTTCGCACCTCAGCTACCAAGGCATTCAATGAAGCATCATCCAATGGCTTATTCAATGGCTTATTCAATTCATAAGTACGTGCAAGTGTAGTCAGATGCCTTTGCGTTTGAGCTATAAATGCTTTGAGTTTCTTACGACCGTAGGCAGTTTTTGCGTATGTGGTAAATTTGTTCGACAAGAATGCAGGTAGATGCATGGAGCCGTGTATTACTACACCGGCATAGCCAATCGGGTACGAAATTGGTGGAGGTATGACTTTAGCAATCTCGTCGCATACAGTACCAATCATCTCGGCCGGCTTGGGCACATAAACGCTTGGCATCAGCACGATGGAGGCGGCTTTAGCGACGTGTGATTCAATGGGTTTTGACTGAGGATGAACAGATTGGGTAAAGTCTGGGATGATAAATCTGGGCTTATCACGAATTTCCTTCGTGTTGGCGGTATCCTTGGCATCATGCCCAGATGATGAGCTACGCGAAGAATGGACGCTGGTGGCAGCAAGCGTGGCCAGGATGAGGAAGATGGCACGGGTTGTGGTGGACGAGAGATTCATGATGGACGTACAAGGTCGTCTAGTGTGCTGTAGTTTCAAGTTGTGGAGGAGTGCAGAGGTAAGCAGAGAAAGATAGGAAAGCCTTTAAGGACTGCCGTAAAGGCCACATGGACGGATCGAGAGGCCACGTGGCTCTTTGCATGAACCTCCCCCACCCGAATCTAGAGAAACATCATCTTAGCCCAAGGACTCTATCCTTGCCTGCTGTTTGTCAGCATAAAGACTGCTTTTTCCCTCATTGAAACAGAGGTTTTTTAACCCAGGCCCTAGGCAGACATTCCTGACCTAGCCAAATATCTAGACTAGCACTAGGGTATTTGTGCAAAGTCATTTCATTCCCATTTCACTTTTATCTCACTAGCATTTTAGCTTATCTTATTAGAATAGCTATTCTGCTGGCTAATAGAACTGACCACTTCCTAATTCTCCATATACTGTAGTTGTTACGACAGGATGCTTAGAAGGGTCAATGACAAAGAAGGATGTATTTGTGTTGACCCGACGGAGAGAAAAGAGACTACCAAGTTGGGCTCGGCTTTGTTGGCTATACTCCAGAGGCCATGTGGCCCAATTGTTATAGTAGTTGCCTTGGGGGGATACTCTAAATCCAAGGATGCCACTAACTGCAATACTGAATCCCACTCCAGGGGGTGCTTGTTGGGGGTAGCAATGGGTGGTGTTTGATGGAGCAGTATTCCAGTCCCCACCAAGGACATCCATCTTATTTAGCCATTCTAGGAAGGGAAGGTGCTCCTAGCATCTAGAGGCTGGTGTCACAGTCTCTTTTCTTCTTGTCTTGTCAACACCAGTGTTGACCCTAATACACCTAATTACCACAGCACCTCCTCTCTGCCTCCTCTCCTCCCTACTTCTCCCTCCTGGTTATCCTCCCCATCAAGCCGGTCATCACACCTACCACCCGTGAGGATCCACGACTGGGACATCCAATTTCCCCCGGTCGGAGCATATGCGGATGATACTCGTGTAGTGGTGATAGATCGCGCAGGCCTCAACACACTAAAGGAAGGTCTCGGCATATACTCAAGAGGGTCAAATGCGCAGAACAATGAGGACAAGGCTCAGTATCTTCTGGTAGGCGGCAGTACCCTCGAGGATATCCCAGGAACCGCCGTTACTGCCACCAGCCCTGCACGATGTTTGGGGATTCTCTTGGATGATACAGGCATCTCCGTGGAGACAACCTGGGCTGCAATCTGCCGGGGAATACATGCAAGGATGGCGTCTCTACCTGAGACCAATCCCACACCAAGAGGCCATGTCCTAGCTCTCAACACACTAATCCTCTCCAAACTTTGGTTTGCAGCTCAAGTGATCAAATTCCCACACAAGGCTTGGATGTATCTAACAGGCTTATGCCAGTGGTATATTTGGGGAGCACACATAGGGAATATTGCATTTTCTACCTTCACCCACTGCCTAGCTAATGGAGGGCTCGGCCTCTTACCCTTCCAACAGCAGGCCACAGCATCCCTGGGAATGTGGTGGGCCCGCCTCCTAGCCAACCCCACGGGAGCATGGCAGCAAGGAGCACTGGCGCTTCTACTTCATCATGCACAAACACCATCAGTATTCCCGCCTTGGTTCCCGGACAGCAAATCGCAGACTGGCAAGCTCCATAAACTTCCCTCTAAGTGGCGAAGCCGGATACAGATCTACCGCCAGCTGCACACGGACACTGAGACTTCTCAAGTATTATCAGCAGATGCAATATGGGATGCTCCCTCATTCCTTGCACTGACCACCCGGACAGGAAATACCCCACGACTGGATGCTAAGTTTCTCCTCGCCCCCTCACTATGCGACATACTCCACAGAGCTGCAGATGGGCATGTAGCCCTACGCTCAGCAACCAGCGTCCCTGATGGTCCCATTCGCAGCTTCCTGGGTCGAATCCAGCGGAATATTCGATCACGAGCATGGCACTTCTCACCGGAAATTATGGACATCTTGGCCGCAACACCCCTCCCCATACCGTATCCTACTCTCTGGGCGTTCTTGACATCCACACAATTAGCAGGTGCTCCAATTGGCACATACACAGTCCGCAAGGGTCGCCAGTGGCTCAGTCGTGCCCCTGAGACAATACGATCGCGAGTAGCACCCGACATTGACCCAGCAACTCTCTGGCCGCGAATCCTCCACAAAATCCTCCCAGAGAGATGCCAGATCCAGCTATGGCGGTGCCATCACCACGGACACTACACAAATAACGTAACAGCCCATTTTGTCCCTGGCCAGACTGCTGCATGCCCCTGTTGTGGCCAAGCAACAGAAGATACCGACCACCGATTCCGAATATGTCCAGCATCCGCAGCACCCTTGTGGAATCAAATCATTACCCTCCTCTTTGGTCAACCTCTGCAGCTAACCCGAGATGAGTTCTGGAGTGGCCTGTCAGCTCTGCAAGGCCCTGAGCAGGATATGCGCACACTTCTTTGGGGCATCGGCATCTACTGCATTTATCGAGCACACACAGAGCGCATCTTTGCAGATACTATCATGTCGCCGTTAGGACTCTGGCACTCATTCTGTTTT
>QZWS01000202.1:0-17803 GCA_004114245.1 Zoopage sp. CT-All
ATGTTTGATATTGGCACAAAATCACTCTCGGATTCAGCGCTGGAGGAAGTGTCGCTGATGTCGCTGAGCACCTGGACAGTTTCGCCGGCATCGACATTTGGCACGGCATCGTCTGTGTCTGCAATAGCCTGATCATCGGGCTCGCTTTCGGACTCTGACGACATCAGCTGCTGACTGTCCTGAAGACGGGGCGGATGGATGAGCTCGACACGGATAGCGAGGAGCAACGACGCTGCTCTCTGCAGCTCCTTGTACGACTAAACATCAGGGTTAACAAGCGCGGGAATGAGCGGTCTGCGTCATACTGGCCGATCCATGCGGAAGGGGAATCGCCGTACGCGCGCATCTTCCGTGCGCAGACCCGACACGCGCTCGTCCACCCCCGCCACAGGCCCAGTGCGCCTCACCCCGCGTACAAACACGACGTCTGAGCGATCCAACCACGCTTTTTCCCGCACCACGACCTCCTCGACGCGTATTTGCAGCTTTCTCGCGCCTTCGCGGCGCAGCCACGCGCCCCCACTAGTCGGACCGCCTCCCTGCGTGCGCAAGTCATGCGAGACTTGTGAATGGCCACGAGACTTCCTGACGGTGTAGGCGTGAAGCGTTTTATGGCAGAGGGGGGTGAGGGAGGGAAGGTGAAGGACAAGGATGGCGAAATGGGAGGCCGATCGGGAAATGAGTGTCCACACGGGGCCGTGGATTGAGGTGGGAGTGGGGGTGGCCGAGTGCACCGCATTGAACTGGCCTGCCTCACGCTGCGTGATGGAGTTGTGCGCCTTGATGGAGTCGAGCACACTGAAGGCGAATGCATCTCCAAGCAGGAGAGCTGCGACGCCCGCAACGAATGGTGTTGCCATGCTATCGTGACACTTTGTAAGAGCCACTTGTGTAAGACGTGTGTACCTGGTGCCCGACATGGTTCGCATGCGATTTTCTGGCCACGCGCTCAAGATGGCATCTCCCGGTGCATATAGTCGAACGCAAGACCCCGCACCTGGGCTGAACATCGACCGCTTGTCGTCCATGTCCGATGAGCCAACGATCAGTGTGGAGCCTTGGCGGGCAGGAGAGTACAGGCAGGGATTGTCGGCGGCATTTGCCGCTGCAGCTAGAAGGACACCGCCTGCAGAAATAAGCTCGCTTGCTGCTTCGTCCACTTGCTGTGATGGTTCCGTGTGCAGCGACAGGTTCACGACGGTGAGTATTGCCCGACTCTGGGACTGCTGGCTTCGTATTCGCTCCGCAACATATCTCAGCCCAGCTGCCACGTCAACGGCCTTGCCAAGGCCTTGTCCGTCTAAGACCTTTACTGAAAATAGACGCACTTTGCGGGCCACGCCAAACGTCTTGCCGGCAATTATTGCCGCAGTGTGCGTCCCGTGCCCGTAGTCGTCTCTCTCGGGCGCTGTGTCGTTGAATAAGAATGATGTCCATTGGACTACTTTGCCAGCAAGCTCGGGGTGCGAGCCATCAATCCCCGAGTCCAGCAGGTAAACGTTCACATGTTCGCTAAGAAGGTTAGCATGCGCCTTTTGCGCTGAATATACCCTGAGCTTGCAGGACAAGTGTACTGTCTGGCTCCTTTTGCGCTTGTCAGTGATCGGCACGATATTCGCAATAAGCCCCAGTTGCCAACACCAATCTCGCTGGCACTATATGCCTCGCAAGACTCATCATTGGTATCGAGAGAGCATGTGAATGCACGCGCGTCAGGTCGGTCGACGCTGAGTGAAGTGTGCTCGAGGCTATGGGCGGCCTGGTGCCTAAAGGCAAGCACAAGGAAAATGAGCGAGCACTGGAGGTACAGCATGACCAGCCAGAGGCTATGCCTGCACTTGCCAATCGTGCTTTTGTCGATTACTGTAAAGATGATATCACTGCTCAAATTAAAGCTTGGAAAATGAAGCATTTGTATCGCACAACGTTTATATTTCAAGCCTACTCTGTTAAACTGCAGTAAATTCAAGGATATCTTTTGCATAGAAGCACATGTAGCTAAGCAAGTGAATGAGATGAAGGAGTTAAAACTGATGGGCAAAATACACGTTGCTGTTTAGTACCGATTCTATATCCGAGATGATAATTTTGTCGTCGTCAAAGTAAAACCACTAATAATTTCAATGATCCATCGCTCAATGTGGCAGCCAACCTGTCCGCGGTGCAGAGCGAACGCCGTATAGTGCCCGGTATCCATTTTTCCTGCATGGCATATGACGGCAAACAGCGAGTAAGCACAAGAAGGCATGGTAGGCCTAGGTAACAGAGTCGATGGGCACGAGGGTGCAGGGGAGCTCACAATTCTTCCCCACATGCACGATTATGAAGAGCGGCAGCCGAGGTGTACGGAGTCATGTCCAACTGCGATGGGAACTTGACCTTCGTTTCGACCTTGCTACTGGCGGTTGCTGTGTGTTCGAATCTCTATACATGGGCTGGTACTAAAGAGATCAAAGAATAGCCTACTTTGAGCTGAAAGCTGAGAATAAGGGGCAGGCGAGAAACGGACATCTGCTTGGTGGCTTCCTAAACACAATCGGTAACCTCAAGACAGTGATGTCGCCAAACTTGTTGGGTATTGCCGCACTTCCCGCATATGTATTGACGCGCCCCGAGTTTCTCCTGGGCTGTAAATCTATGCTGGTCAGCTCAAAGGATCAAGGGCACTGTGGCATACCTGTCCAAGCATTCCTGCAGCGTGCACTCGATAGGAAGATCGCTCAAACATATGGCCTCTTTCTCAAACGCGCTTATTTGCTCCTCTGGTGGCACGACTCCGATGGGGCGCTTGCGCTTTCGGCCAATGTTACGCAGCTCAAGTGATATATCAAGCATCGGGTCAGTGACCGTGGTGACATTGCCGCAGCGAAGGCACGTAACGTCCGAACGCAATAGACCAGCAAAAGAGCGATGAATGACGCAGTCGCAGTTTGTCCCGTCCTCAGCAAATCCTTCACCTACACAGCGTCAAGCCCGAGAATGGCGTATGAAAGCGACTTGCAGTCAAACGACGCGGCGTGTATAAGATCCAGAGCGGCAATAAAGAACTCGTGTGCGTCCTGTTGAGCGTATCCAGCAAGCTCCGTCGTCATGGCAACCGATCTCCAGACAGCGTTCAGGATTGCTGTCGGGCCTAGCGGGTCGTGTCCACGCCCAAAATGCACCTCGAAGAAAAGCTTATCAAGCTCGCATGCAAAGCACCACCCGTCAATGAGTCCGGATCCAACTTTGCATCGCAAAGTGTCATGACCAGCGGAGAGAAAAAACGAGGAAAGCAGCGGGTTGTGCAAGAACGCCTGAAGCACAGCATTCATAAAGCATGTGCTTCCAAGATTGCGCAATCCACGCAGACCTATAATAAGGTAGTAGAAAGGAAACGTGCGCATAATAACATGCCGTTGCAAGAGTTGTGCTTGTCAGAACTACCCTCACTGACAAACCTCAAAGTTCCATCGATGGGTGCAGATGCGTGCCTCTTGGGACCGGTTGCAGTTGCTCCAAGAACTATGCGCATCGCGCGATCCTCTTCCGCATGCCAAATAGGCTCAAGAATACGAGGCGAATATACGGCATCTTGACAATGGGAGCAATAAACGCAGCCGTGCTTCAGGTCGAGCGCTGGAATCGATTAGAAAGCGAATAATGCAAGCAACCCTCACCAAATGCATGCTCCTTGTTTTGCTGCATATGAGCCATCAAATGATTGGATTCGTCCAGCACGTCGTGCTCTTCAGCGCGATGGAAGGACCGACGACAAAACGACGCGGTGCATGTTAGGCAAGAATGCAAGCTCGCCGAGGCCCACGGATCATCACACGTATTGCACTTCATATGTTAATTAGGCTTGATACAATTTTGGGTTACAATAGGCTTGGGAACACGATCCAGAAGCACATTGGGCTCCGCAAAGGCACCAAGCGATGCGGACCATATTATGCACTGTCTTCGTAATTGCGCAACGCTAGATAACGCGCGATATGCAATGACAAACGCATTTGCCTTCTCCAACTCGGGATCCTGGTGAAGGCCATCCTGGGCAGAAAGCGGTGGCGTTGGGGGTCGATTAAGCAATGGTTCGAGAATGGCGGCAAGATGCGGACACGTCGCCGATCGCATGATTACTTTATGAACAATAGCGGTGCTTCGACTAGACGCCAAGGTGGACTTTGTGTTTCGAGTGGCTCGGGAGGACATGGTGCATCAGGATCCAAGCTGATAGACGTGTGCCGAGTCGCTGCGATTTCGACCCCAATTCGGATGTGCGCATCTCGCAATTAATTCTACAGGGCAATACGTTTATATTCAGCATAATATTGAACTCAACAAGGGATACTATCCAGCCTAATGGAACAAATCATACGCTCACAACTGCGTCTCGGGCTATCCGCTTGGCTCTGCAAATACTTTTTGAACAAGCTGCGCGCCTCGGAGCATGTGCAGGCTCATTTTTTGTGAGCTCGTTAACGACCCGCCGAGATTTGTCTCGATGTGCCGTCGAAGAATCTCCGACGCACTGGGCTTTTTCTTGCTGACTCCTGCTGCGGAGAGAGAGGCTACCGATCGGGGCCTGCCACTTGCACCGCCGCGCTTTGCACTGGGCGGTCGCAATGACTGCACAGCCGATCGCATGTCAACAATATGTGCCGCTTGACGCTCCAGCGTCTCGATTATATCGTAGGCAGACGATTCGAGTCGGTCGCGTTCAACGCTTGCGACTGCCGACTGCAGCTGCGCCATGACGTTTTCATATTTCCTTGAAAATGTCAATAGTGATTGCTGCGTCTTGCCTCACTTACATCCTGGAGTGTGCAAAATCATCTTCCATCGCCTTCAAGACCCGTTCCAGCGAACTCGCATCCATGCCTTGGCTTACAAAGGCCGGAGCAGGCCTAGCTAATGAAATGATTGGCGGACTGAGGCAGAATTGGCACAGGGGCGAACCTGACGTGCCCAGTTGAGCGTCATCTTCATATCGCTGACATACGGTACACGAGTCTGGCTTATGCGTAGCAATTAAGTGGTATGCCTGTCTCAAATTCGTCGAAACTGAGTGTGATTTGAATGGTTTGCCGTCCTAAATATAAAGCGAGCCGACAGACGTGCAGATTAAACATACCTTGCCAACTTTGTCAACCAAGAATGGTAGCGGGTGCTGCGAGTGTGAGTGCTTCTGAGCGTCATCGCGACCAAGCCCAAAACTAGTCTCCTCCATGGCTGTCTTTTTGAGGGGCTTCTGTTGACGGACACCCGGGCGACTGCGTGGGAGCGATTTTACCTCTGGCCAGACGACGTGGGGGTCAACCGGAGGACTCTCGGACTGTTCCACCATGCTCAACCAATACGCGACAGGTCGAGGCTCCTTCAAAGTGCTAAAAATATCATCCAGCTCTTGGTTTGGAGGTGACGGGTCCGCCTCCACAATGGCTGTGGCACGAGGCGGGCGCGAAGGCTTCTGAAGGCCAAAATCGGTGCGGTCCGAGCGAGCAATCTCAAACTTGGGCTTGAACAGATCATACGTTGCCTCCTGGTCGACAAGCTGGGGATGACCAAACCCAGGCGCCTGTGCAAACGTCGCTTGATTGTGCACAATGTGCCGCATTGGCGTCAAGAAATCCAGGACCGAGTTCCCAGAATCCTTGTAAAACGTCGGCGAATGCTTTCTTTGAATATGCTTAGCGGGCTGCAATCGATTATTAGCACTATCAGAATGGCGCTTGACTCTCACCGAGGCTTGTCTATCCCGAACATACATAACTGACGTGCCAGCGTCAACAGTGTTGCTCTGCCTAACAGCTACTCTCGGCGGTACTTGCTGTCTGGGCTCGCTCTGGTTAAATAGTTCTAGCAAAAGCAGAAATGGAGGACGAATACCTTGACGAAATCCTCATTGGTATCGACCAAGACCAGCTTGGTCATAAAATCAGCATTATCGTCATGCACTATGGACGTTGCGGCGTCTTGGTACTTGCGACGATCAGCGTTGGTCGGACGGTGTGCCCACTCTCCTTGATCAGCCAGCAGATTCTACAACAACTAAATTGAAGCCGATCACTGGATAATGCTACCTGGTCCACGAAAGAATGCATGATGGAGGTTGCGGCGTCCTGAAACGCTGCTAGAATGGCGTCAAATGAACAAAGTCACGACAAAAGTGGGCGTGCGTTTACTGCCATGCGTAGCATGCACCGCATGAATGCCATGAGCGATCTCGGGTGATTGGGCTATGCTATTTGGCGTGCGAGAAGATCTGGCGTCAACTGCATACGAAACGGACCGGCAGTGCTCCGAATGCTGTTCAAATACACGGCCTTGGTGTACATCGTCAGATAATTCTTGTTCATACGACTTTGTAAATAGATCCTCACGCAAAGCAAGCATTGTCGCGGGTGAAAGCGATCGACGCCGGCGTTCACGAACCTGCGCTATCGGGTCACTGACGGGTGCTCCTTCGTCTGACTTGTGTCGCGCTATGGCCTGATGCTGCCGACTTTGACTACTTTGTGATCTTGTCGCGTCCCAATCGGCAGCATCGCGCTGGTTCTCCATCGCAATGAGTTCGGCCTTTGCCAAATCTGCTTCGGCTCGGGCTTGATCTCGGTCATCTTCTGCCTGGCGTTGCCGATAGCCAGCGTATTCCAGCTGACGCTGTAAGGCTCGGCATTTGTTCTTCAGCTTGTGTATGATAGGGTCTACAATGCAATGAGTCTGGATTAGAGCGCCACTAAAAGTACCGGGGGAATTCGAGTGCTCTTCTCGCTGAATTTGATCGCTTCGTATGTGATTCTGCTGACGCTCATTTTCCAATGCAACAGCCAGATCCTGATTGCGCTCCTCAAGCTCATGGACCCGCCGAATCCATTCCTCGCGTTCGGGATCTTCAACAGGCGGCTGCATGCTCACGCTGTGCGGATGGACGTGAAGGTCAGTCTGGCTCGGAATAACAGCAGCCGAAAGTTCCTTTTCCAGGCGAGCAATCTCGTTCGCCATGTCCTTTTTATCGCGCTTAAGAGCATCGAGTTCATCCGTGGTGTTGTCCAGGTTCCACTTGAGATCGTCCAGCTCCTGCTCAAAGCGTGCCGCTGCTCTCTCAGAATCCTTCAATCGCCTTTCATACTGGCCGCGCAATGAAGCCTCCGCCCGACGAGTGTCAAGAGCGTGCTGACGAGATAGCGATGTGAGCTCGTCCTGGGCGCGGCCAATCTCCTGATCCTTGGCCGCCAATCGTCCCTCCAGCTCGTGCAATCGATTCTCAAGCCTGTTCACTTCGATGTCCATCGCATGCGCTTCCATAAACGTGGTATTGTGAAGGACGGAAGGAGTGGGTCGCGAGGGACCATCGGAAGTGGCCGGTCGGATTTGTCGAACGGGGGTGCTGAACTCGGAATCGACCATTTGGCGACTAGGAAAATTGCGGCGCGACAGCTCCTCTTCGACCAGCATTCGGTGCTGTCGCTCCTCCGAGTACGCCTGCTCGATCGCCCTATTCCGGTCCATCAACCTTTGAAAATAGGAATAAATCACTAATGAGATGTAAGTCCTTTGTTCGGCAACATGGCGAACATACTTTTTTCGCTTTTTTGGAGAAGAGGATTCATGAGCGGGAGCTGGAAAGCTGGAAAGTCCTGATCGGTCAGTCGAAGCGAGCCAATCATAGCGGTTGCGTCGGCGCTAATCCGAACGGGGCTTGAAATTGGAAGCGTAAACACGATTTCGGAGGGCTCCATCGTGCTGGTGGGCGTTCCGGGGTTGGACGTGCGAGCGAATCCGCGAACGACGGAGTTTGGCGACGGGTGCGAGGCGTTTCGGTCGGTCCAGGCTGATGACGGCTCGGCCTCGGAGCGACCGCTTCGGTCAGTGCCAGACACTCCTCCTTTTGTGCCGTTGACGAACGAAACAACGCGAGACTTTGGCGTGATCATCAGCTGCTCATGCGCAACACGCGACACTCGACTGTCTGGATCGATAAACACGTCGTCATCGTCGGCAGCTGGCTTTGTCTGGGATGGCTCTTGGGATAGTGGGCCGCTCGAGTATTCGTCCTCCTCCTCGTCCTCCTCCTCGTCATCGCCATCGCTGACTGCTTCGGAGCTATTAACACGCTGAGTGCGATTAAGCCTTGTGCCGCGTCTGTTGCTGCTGTGGACAATGTTCGGGGAATCCATCGCGCTATCTCGGCCGGCAGTGGCATCCCTGTTGCTGGTTGACTGCTGCTGTATCTCACGGGCTTTCTCTTGGATCAAGCGAGCTTCGGAGGCAGGCAAGATCGGAGTGACACCGCCAAAGAACTTGAGAGCGGATGCCGCGTTGTTGGCATTTGTCTGCGACGGAGTATCCAGGAAGGCTCCTTGATTTGCAGCTGTAGGCTGTCGAATTCCGATACTGCTCACGACAGGCCCAAGGGAAAATCCGCCGATGGGAGTCGAGTCGATCACTACACCGGATGGAGCGTATCGGCCACCGTTTGGGCCGGCCAGGCCTCGCAGGTGCGGAGGTGGAAGCGCAAAAATGCCCAGATGGTCTGGGTACGGTGGCTGTGCCGAGGAAGGAGCTGAGCGCGACATCCGAATGGGCGTCGTCTGTGCGTCGATTGCATCGGGAGGCATGGACTGCTGGGAAATGGACATTGGCACGACAAATCGCCGCACTGGCTGTCCGGCGTTGTTCGACGACGATTCGTTTTCATGGGCCGATTCGGTGCGTGCTGGTGTGATGGCCGCGTCCGTGTCGTAGGATCCTGGGGTCGTGCCCTCGGCCTGCGATGTCGATTGTCGACGCAGCCGGGGCACTCGAATGGGTATTGCTGCAGCGCTCGTTGCTTCTCGATCCACCGATGCGGACGGATAGCTTTCGCCGTCTGAATGCTCGAGATTCCGCGCGGTCAAATGCACGCTGGTTGGGGCATGCACATGAGCGGACAATTCTTGGCCCGGCTTCTCTTGATCCTCATTCCCGTCGGTGTCGTCCCAGTGCTCGGGCCCAAAGCCCTGTGATCGCGATGCTTCTATTGCTCGTGCGGACGTCACCTGGTGCGCAATCAAATTGGAGATCAGATTCAGCTGCCCGGTGATCGAGTCCTCGTCGTGCATTGGCAGATCCGGGAGGATGGAGCGTCGACTTGGTGGCTCCACGGCGGTGTTTCGCCGCCGCGACACGGTGCCTGTTCCAATCGCATCCAGCCCAAAGCCGGTCGAAACCATGGATGGGGACAGCAGCTCGTGCTGCGAGGGCAGCAGAGACGGAAAGGAGTCCAGGCTGTGTCGTGAGATGCCGTCGCTCGTGTGCCTTGTGTGAGTGCGATACGAGGGTACCGTCCCGTTGCTCAGGGTCTGCATCATTTGGATGTCGGGCGGAGATGCTTGCGAGTGATGGTGCCAAGAGGCGTCGCTCTCATCATCGACCGAAGTCTCGCGATCCAGCATTTCCCCGGTATACACAATCTCTCTGTCCTCGCCATCGTCGATATATCGGATGCTTCCGTTTGAATCCGGGCTGGAAGTCGCGGTGTGCGGGCGAGCGGCGCGGTCCAAGCCGTCCGACTCGTCCGCCAAATCATCCATCCCCCCTGTATTCGTCCGCGTGGAGTACGACGACGGCGGGAGCGTCAGCAGGGAATACATGGAGGCGGGCTGCGACACGACGCCGGCGCGAGTGATTGGCGGGGAGATGGGATGGAGGATGAGGGCGTCGGGCGAATGGGCGTCGCGCAGGTCCACCTCTATCTGCGGCGCGGCCTCCAGCGCGGATTCTGTGCTCGGGCGCGGCGGGATGGCGGGTTCAAGCGGGTCGGTGGCGGAAAAGGTGGCGGGGAAGCCGGCGGAGCGCACCGGCGCGGGCATGCGAATAAGGGGTGTGGCTGCTGACTGCTTCAGCGCGATTCCCAAGGAGGCACAAGGGCGTCGGTGCGTGTGTTGTCGGGCATGACTGTTTCTTGTCCAGTTCTCTGTCGAGGGTGATGGTGGGTTGGCTTAGTCTGGGTGGAGTGGGCATTAGTAAACTGTGGAGTGGCAGGCTATATAAGGTATCTATGGTGATAAGAATGCTGCAACCTAGGTGAATTTGGCATCAGAGCGATAAGAAAAAGCAAAGTCATTACTGCTGACAACTATAGAACATGCCAAATTAGCAAACAATCGGACAATGTCCAGATCGGGATACTCAAGTCGTGACGGCGATCGCGTTCACCTCCATCTGAATCTTTATCTCGGCATATGCTCAATTAGTCAGCAGTCCAGATCGATGATTTAAATATGCACGATTAATTCGACTGATCTCGATCAGATCGGGTTGCAGTTGCAGTGATGCGAAAAGCATCTCCACCACTGCGCCATCAAACCTCACCAACGAAACTAAAGCTTTTGTGATGTTGCTGCCTTCAGCAGGCGGCAGCAGAGGCCCTGAGTTGTCTAGAAAAGCGTGGCTTGGCACACTCCACAAGAGACCGGCAGCGATTCATCGCGTGAACGATGCGAAGCGAATGTCCAGATCGGGACGCGCCTCAAAACCAAGCAATCGAAATCGTGACGGCGATCGATTTAATATACGCGAATCAGCTAAATACACCCGCGGAAGCCTCCCACGCCGCACATTTCTCTTCCCACCAACATGTACTCGCACAACCCCACCCAGCAGCACGCCTACGGCCAAGCGACCGAAGCCAAGGGCGACATCAAGTCTTCGATTGGCAACCTGACCGGCTCCCCCGGCCTTGTTGCCGAGGGCCACGTCGACCAGGCCTTTGGCGCTGCGCATCAGCAGGCTGCCGCCGCCGGAATCCCCGCCGGCCAACTCGACCCGCAGTTGGCGCAGCAGCAGGCAGCCACCGGCAGCTACCTCGGCGGCGTGAAGGACCAGGTGGTTGGTGCGGCCAAGCAAACGGTGGGAAAGCTGACGGGAAATGAGGAGCAGCGGATGAAGGGAGCCGTGCAGAGCGAGATGGGCAAGATCGTGAAGGAGAAGAATCGCAACCAGTAGGGCAGTGTTGTCGGCAAACATGTACATATCTCATTGCTATCATGAAGCAAGTGCCATATGCGTTGAATTGAGCACGGGTAGGTGAGAATGCCGCATGTACTTACATACTCAGACTCTCCTCACCCACTATTGCAAGATGGATATATAGACCTTCCATTTCAGAGCCGCATTGTGCTGAACGTGCAGTTGCATGTAGGCATACTTGACGCAAACCCCTATAGCATGCTCCCAACAGTTTTGCTTAGTAGTAAAACCTTCTGCTACTATCTCAGCTATGGTGTATATACAGCCTGCAAGCAAGGATCGCATCAAACACGCCATTTTCGTCGTCTAAAATCGCCATCCACCAACATGAACCTCCTTCGCGCCAGCCTTGCCGCCATCCGCCGCCCATCCACGCGCCTTTGTATGGCATAGCATATCTGCGGATTTCACAACTCTGTGGTAGATGCATCGGCGCCAGCGCGCGTCGCAGTGGCAAATAAAGTGGTGGACATTGATGGCGACGAGATGACGCGGATCATTTGGCAGCGCATCAAGGACAAGGTTGGCCCTCGCCTCGCTCAGAGCTCGACGAATAGTAACACCATCGTTTGGCCATGGTAGCTAATTTTCCCGTACGTGGATGTGCAAACGGAATACTTTGACTTGGGAATCGAAAACCGCAATTCCGTATGCTCCTTCCGTGCTTCACGACTGCACCTACTGGCGCCTATAGACGGATGACAAGGTCACCGTGGACGCCGCGGAGGCCATCAAGAGCCACAACGTTGGTATAAAATGCGCCACCATCACCCCTGACGAGGCACGCGTTGCTGGTGAGTCCTAGCTCGCCCCTACTTCGCCTGCTCGCCCTGCTTCGCCCGCTCACGCAGCTTCTAGAATTCCACTTGAACAGAATGTACAAGTCGCCAAACGGAACCATTAGGAATATTCTCAACGGCACTGTGTTTCGCGAACCAATCTTGCTTGCTCGCGTGCCGCGCCTAATTCCCGGGTGGAAGAAGCCGATTGTGATTGGTCGCCACGCATATGGGGATCAGTACCGCTCGACGGACTTTATCGTCGCCGAGCCAGGGAAATTCGAGATGGTTTTTACGCCCAAAAAGCAGGGAAAGGATGCGCAGCGTTGGACTGTGCACGACTTTGACGTTCGCCCCGCATCATTCTGTAGACTGACAATGACATTGGATTGGACAGGGGGCTGGTGTCGGCCTCGGCATGTTCAACACTGACGAGGTTGGTCATTCGATCACTCTCGCCCCACCCAGCTGACACTCACCTAGTCCATCGTCGGCTTTGCCCATTCGTGCTTCAGCATGGCCTTGGCCAAGCGCATGCCGCTCTACCTCAGCACCAAGAACACCATACTCAAAAAGTACGATGGCAGGTTCAAGGATATCTTTGCATCTATCTATTCCGACGCGTACGAGGCCAAATTCAAAAGCCT
Organism: Zoopage sp. CT-All; assembly: GCA_004114245.1. Classification (NCBI taxonomy): domain Eukaryota; kingdom Fungi; phylum Zoopagomycota; class Zoopagomycetes; order Zoopagales; family Zoopagaceae; genus Zoopage; species Zoopage sp. CT-All. The sequence continues at coordinate 12,422 of QZWS01000202.1, forward strand.
CGGGCTGTGGTATGAACACCGCTTGATTGACGACATGGTTGCCCAGGCCATCAAATCCGAGGGCGGCTTCGTCTGGGCGTGCAAGAACTACGACGGCGATGTGCAGAGCGACATTGTTGCTCAGGGCTACGGCTCCCTGGGCCTGATGACCTCTGTGCTTATTACCCCAGATGGCAAGACGCTCGAGTCCGAAGCCGCTCACGGAACAGTGACGCGACATTACCGCGAGCACCAGAAGGGCAACGAGACGTCAACGAATCCGATTGCGTCAATTTTCGCCTGGAGTCGTGGCCTTGCTCACCGTGCCAAGCTGGACGGAAACGGGCCGCTGTTGCAGTTCTGCGCTGATTTGGAGCGAGCATGTTTGGAGACGGTGGACATGGATGGCAAGATGACCAAGGATTTGGCCCTCGCCATCCATGGATCAAAGTACCAGGGGTTGGTTTGGTGGCTGCTGTACTAACTAATTGATAGGCTGGCCCGGGAGCACTATGTCACCACGACCGAGCTTATGGATGCCATCGGCGATCGTCTCAAGGATCTTCGTGTGAAGCATGCATAGAGCTTATAGATGGATATGCTTCATGCAAACTATGGAATGAAAACCATGATACACAAGGAATGAGGACAGCGTCCTACGACTCGGCCTCTGCTCCTGTCGCTGCCGGTGCAACTTTCACTGCCGAATTGGCCTCGGTCTCTTCCCCAGCATGATCACGCATCTATAAATACGTCAACAATCGGGTTCACAAGCGAATAGATGCACCACTCTGCGATCCTTTCCAATCCCGAGTCTAATATGCCACGTTACTCACCCATCAACGATTGAATATGCATACTTTGATATACCACTGTTGAGGCCCTCCAGCAGCTTGCACGCTTTACAAACCTCGTTGCTTGATATAAACCCGCATCTCGTGCACGTCTCTAATAGTCCCAAAAAACGCAATCAAAAGACGCTCTTGAACATGATAGGGACGCACGCTGAATAGGCATCTTGACGTCAGTACGAGCAGCCAATGCCTCGCCGCTATGCACAATATCAATAATGGTTGTGGCGCGCCTTGCTTCCAGATCCTTGATGAAGGCGCGCGCGAATCCGCGATACGCGTTGGGCGAGTAAATGCATTCGGTCGAGAAGTAGTCGAGCTTCTTAAAGTACGCATACATGACAATTTCCTTCTCGTAGGTATACTTGAATGGCTTGCAGCGTCGAATCGTGCTATTGGCATCGGCGGGTGTGATGATATCGCAGCAGCGTCCCAATCGCGCGATATCGCCTCGTAGCACTGCAAGCAAGATTAGCGTATAAACTGCAACAAGTTAAAGCAATTATCCCACCATTCATCAGCACTGTTTCGGCGATATCATCTGCGTTGTGTCCGGTTGCAATCACATCAGCGTCGACGATAACCGCGCCACGTTCCAAAGCCTGGCGTCGAAACACGCCACAGTATGTACAGTTATTCTTCCTCCCAATCACACCCACCACCTCATCCATCGTCCAGTCATATAGATCTTTATACGAAACTATCGTTAGAGGCAACGCGTACTGCACCATGTTGCGCTTGACCGTCTCCAGCGAATCATCTCTATACCCGGTGATGCCCTCGTCGACCGACACCAGAATCAATTCCAGCCCGTAGTCGTATCGCTCGTTGAGAAGCTTCAGCGTGTATGCGAGCACCGTGGAATCCTTGCCGCCGGACGCGCCGATGGCAACACGCGTTCCGCGAGGGAAAAGGCTGTTGGCTGCGATGGTTTGATGTATTTCGGTCTCGAAAACATGAAAGAAGCATTCTTTGCAGATATGCTGGGCAGTCTTTGGGCGGCGGAGGACGGCGCGGCGAACGGAGCAGAGGACGCAGACGGCCATCTGAGCGCGAAGTGGGTATCGGAGTAGGTGTGACTGTGACTAATTTTTTTTCACCTTCATTCGGCGCGCATCCGCATTCAACACAACACACCATAGCAAGCAAATATGACTCTCGTCACGAAAACTCTTGTCGCTGCTCTGCTCACCCTTGCTCTAACCGGTCTGGTCACAGAAGCCATCATGATTGGCAATGAGCCCGAGGTCAACTCGTGGTGTTTCAAAATATCACAAGAGGAATATGGTAATGCAATCCAGAATCACAAAACAGTCCAAGATCTCAATTTAGTAAACGAGAATGTGATTAAGGTGACATGGAGCCAGCGGGAAGTGATAGTTGGGTCATGTGTAGCTCAAAACTTGATTCTTTGCTGCATGGCCAAGGATCCAAGGACGAAAAAGCAAACTACTGTCTCCGCACTCAATTGCACACATGGAGCGAGGCCAGTGGCGCATTAACTTCTAAGACTATGCATTCCTGATTGCCCACAAAATGTGTAGTAATGCTGAATGCAATTGCAGCAACAGCTGCCTTTAGCAAGACATAAATTTGTCCATAATGGCGTTTGCAATGCATTTACTGATGGACAACTAGCTTTAGTTGGAGGTTATCTATGCAATGCCTATATTGCGATCTCACTCTGTTGTGATAAGAGCGACGGCTTAGTCAGACTCAACAGCCTGGAACGCAACAGAACCCAGAAGAACCAAGACGTCATCAAGGTGATGATGTAGCATTAGTAATCCGACAGTATAAAAGGAGAGCAAGCGCAACTTGTCTCCTGACAAATACTGAAATTCTATACCCTGAACACATCTGTGATCTTACAAAACCCAACACACTCAACCCAACAGCAGTCACCGAGAGAGACTAACCCTCTTTTCACCCACCACTTTTCACGCACGAACAATAGTACAATCCGCCATGCCGTCGATATCCATCTATATGACCCTGATCTGCTGTGCTTTTATGCTGGTGAATGCAACGCATGTCGCATACGAACCCTCCTTGCCTCGATCAATCCTTATGACATCATCAGACTCGTCCCGGTCATTGAGGGTAACCTGGCCCACAAATGATCAGCTTAGCAGCGTTTTGGCCCTGATTCCTGCAAATCCAAAAATACTCAAAGAAGGCGACAGGTGTGCCATGAGCCTTCATGGCAGCTATTTCTGCGAATCCCCAGACGTGAATGGCGATCGGCTACTCTGCCAGCCCAAGCCCAAGCGACGTGTCAATAGCAATATACCAGGAATAGTTGTGCGTAGCAATTGCATGGGCAAGAACAGCGTTTGCTACCGCGGCAGGTGTAGACGTGTTCCTGCACTTGGTCCGCCGCCCGTGGAAAATTCTCCGTGTCCGGTAGCCGTGATTGGTCACAAGCTTTGCGAGAACCCGGGCAAATCTAATAGTCGATTAATATGTCTCTCGCGTCATCTTTCATCACCCAGAGATACGACACTGGGTGCAGTTGTGCGGCGCTTCGACTGCGAACACCGACACTTCGTCTGCTTGCATGGTGTCTGCAGGAATCCGCTATGGCTTCAGCCTGAGCGCGCTGCTCCTGTGGTGACGCTCAGCGAAAGTAGCATCGCCCCAGTTTACCCTGGCGACTCCTGCGATCCCAAGCATCATGCTTATGAGTTTTGCGAGCAGGATATGGTAACGGGGGGCCGATTTAAATGCGCATCTACGGGCGATGACAGTCAGCCTGGTGTGATCGTCCGGATGGATGATTGTGGCTATAGGGAGGTTTGCAGACAGTCAGCTATTCGAACTCGATGTGAGATACAGGAATAAAGACATTTAAATGCTGGTATTTTATGCCAGTAGTCAATATCTGCCCCAAGTAATGAAACCAGCGTAAGGTCGCCCATCGCGGCGTTTGACTCTCCCACCCATTCATCATTCTGGCCCATCACAACTACTCCTCACAATCGAAATCGACCAATCCATTACTCCGAAATCATGTATTTAAGCAGGCCATTCGCCCTTCTCCTAGCCGTCGTCTTTAGCGCCCCTCTCCCCAACTCCTGCTCGCTTGGGGTCTCTGCGGCCGGCGCCCAGCGCGCTATCAAGTCCAAACATGCCATGCAGAGTATGCCACCACTGGTGGAAGTGTCGCAGCCTCCCAAGGTGGCGGCAAGCAAGGAAAGAGAAGCAGCACGCAAAGAAAGAGCACGCAAAGAAAGAGAAGCAGCACGCAAGGAAAGAGAAGCAGCGCGCAAGGCAAGAGAGGCACGCAGGGCAAAAGCAGAGATGGCCGCGCATGAACTCGAGGTAAAAAAATACGAGGACGTACTTAAAGCCGCGCAGTTAAGTGCCGACAAGCGTAACTCCGGAGTTGGCAGTCTTAGCTGGAGAGATCGGAATCCTGAAGACTTTGCTCGGCGCTATAAAGCCCCTGGTCATACGCTGCGTCCCGAAGAAGCAGCGACACTCAAGACAAATGAGGACAAGGACATGCGCAGTCCCACGGCTAGCAACACCGAGAAGGCCCTCCAGATGTTGGACACGCTCAGCCTGTCCAGTGATTTGCCTCCGAAGAGAGTAAATCAGCTCCGATATCTCTTTTCCATGTTATCTAAGCACCTCGACATCTACCATCCGCGGCTCGGCAAGTGTATCTACATTCCCGATGATCCGCTTAACAGACCGCTCACGTTATTGAGGCTGAAGAAGCTCGCCCGCTTTTTTATTCTATCCATCTACGCGCCCGAAAATATTATCGCTCTCCCGCCGTTTCACGAACTATTCTGTTTATCCGTGCGTCAGAAGTTCCCAATGATGTGGTTTCTGCATAAGTATATTGCGATAAATTGGCACGGGAAGGTTGAGCCGATGCTCGCAGAGCAAATGGCAATAGAACCAGATGACTTTGGACCATTCGCTTTCGATCCAAGCAAACGTCATTCAGTGAAGAAACACGCTTTGCAGCAGGGAACGGAAGACGCTGTGCAGTCCTACCACCTACTTCCAAACGAATGGATAATGCGGTATGCTCCGAGAGTATCACCACATGCTGAGCAGCCTCCCGACACCCAGGCTAATACAAAATGGGAAATCAGGAATCTATCCGAACTTGTCTACATCCACTCAATGCCTGCCATGGAAAGGACTGGCGACCTATGGAGTGATGCCTCCAAGCTGGATAGAACTGCGACGAAGCTGGTTAAGTTCCTTTTTACCCACCATGGCCAAGATCTGCTCCCAATGGTCTGTCTCGGCCCGAATTTTCAATTCGAGATGCTGGAGCGGGCAGTGAATGATTACTGCCATTCAGACATCGAGTCAAATAGGAGTATGCCGTCAGAGGAGGCCATCAAGAAAGTTGTAGATTGGATGGAACGTTACAAATCCAAGCGGGTGTTCAGGCATAGCTTGAGATAGGCGGGTGTGGTTGCGCAGTCATCAAATGCATAGCAACCACGCCACATCTTGGCCATCCGCTGTCCGCCGCTCGCTTGCCTGCACCCTCCTCCTTTTCACCAACCCCGCCATTTCTACC
>QZWS01000203.1:0-12604 GCA_004114245.1 Zoopage sp. CT-All
CAAATGTCTACTTCCATGGGAAACCTGATACTTTAACTGCCACTCTCCTTCTCCATTGCCTCCAAGGCAAAAACACAGACACCCGAGCAGCTGGATTTTATTGCCCAAGAAATTGCAAGCGGGAGTCTCAAGACCGCTGAGCAGATTGCTGGTATGGTGACGATTGGCGGCTGCAAACCAGTCTGACATCATTTGCAGCCGCTCTGGTGTATGTGCTGAACAATGATTTGGTTGCCGGCGACAAATTTAAGGCTGAATGCGGAGTCGGTGCGCCGCAACTATTACATTGCTTTATGCTGATGCACGACGTAGGCGCCGTGGTGACGGACGGCGAGATTATGGCCCTTGTCCAATCCATTTTGGCCGGCAATCACGCCGATCTCGCAGCCAAAAGACATCGCGCACTCGGGCCTCTGCTAGGAAAGGTCAAGCAGCACCCAGGACTCCGCTGGGCTGCCCCGCTCTCTGTCAAGGCTGTGTTTGACAAGGAATTCGCAGACGCTCTCGCCGCGATTCCCGCCGCGGAGCCTGTCAAGGTTGCAACGACGGACAAGACGCGCGCTCCTACCTCCGCTACGGCTGCCCCAGCCACCGCAGAGGGCGACTGTCTGAGCAACAATATATTCTTTGAGGGCGATTTGGCGCGCCTCCACAAACCTGGCGGCAATCCTCAGATCAACCCGCGTCTCATGGAGGAGCACCTCAAGGCTACCGGAGGGAAGGTCGTTACGCGTTTTCCACCAGAGCCCAATGGCTATTTGCACATTGGCCATGCCAAGGCTATCAACGTAGACTTTGGCTATGCTGCTGCACATGACGGCATTTGCTATCTTCGCTATGACGACACCAATCCAGAGGCCGAGGAGGAGGAATATTTTGTGTCCATCCGCGATACCGTGGAGTGGCTGGGGTTTAGGCCGTACAAGATCACCTACTCATCAGACTACTTCCAGCAGCTTTACGACCTCGCCGTTGATCTAACTCGTCGCGGCAAGGCATATGTATGCCACTGCACAGCAGAGCAAATTCATTTCCATCGCGGCGGTGATGAGAAGGGCCCGCGCTCTGCGTGTGTGCATCGCGATCGGCCAGCCGCTGAATCCCTGCGCGAGTTTGAGCGAATGAAGAGCGGTCACTACAAGGAGGGAGAGGCCGTGCTTCGAATGAGTATGGATCTCGATTCCCCCAATCCGCGCTTCTGGGACTTGGTCGCATACAGGATCATTGATCGCCCACACCACCGTACCGGCGCCACCTGGCGCATCTACCCCGCTTACGATTACACGCACTGTCTCGTCGACAGCATGGAGAACATTACCCACTCGCTCTGCACCACCGAGTTTCAGACGGCGCGAGAGTCATACTACTGGCTGATTGATGCCTTGGAGGTGGGCGTGGTGTTCACCTAATTGCGCAGACCTCAACACTGCTCTAGGTCTACAAGCCAGTGCAGTGGGAATTCGGGCGACTCAACATTACCAACACTGTCCTCTCCAAGCGCAAGCTCCATAAGCTCATCACAGAGAAGCTTGTCAATGGCTGGGATGACCCGCGTCTGTTCACACTGAGCGCCGTTCGTCGCCGCGGCGTCCCGCCACAGGCAATCAACACATTTGTCCGCGAGGTCGGCGTCACCACCGCCAATACCAGCACTGAGGTGGCTCGCCTTGATTTTCATGTCCGAAATTACTTGAATGAGCATGCCCCTCGGCTGATGGTTGTGCTTGAGCCTCTCCGGGTGCGTATCACCAACCTACCGGCGGATCATCTGGAGTATGTCAGCGCACCGAATCATCCTCGTAAACCCGAGCAGGGAACGCACCAAATTCCGTTCAGCAGCGTCTTGTATATCGAACGCTCGGACTTTCGTGAGGCAGGCCACCAACACCTTGGGTCAATTTGTACTGAATCCCCTCTAGGAGGACGAAGCCGGCTACTACCGCCTTGCGCCCGGAAAGACTGTTGGTATTCTGTACGCCAAGCACCCTATCCGCTGCATCAGTTTTGAAAAGAAGGATGGTGTCGTCATGGAGGTTTGCTGTGAGTATGTTACCGATGCTGGCGCCAAGCCCAAGACATACATTCACTGGGTCGCCGAAGCCAAAGGCGCCCGATCACCAGTTGCCATTGACGAAGTTCGAGTGTATAAGAATCTTTTCAAGCACTCCAACCCCTTTGATCAGCAGCTGGTGCCCGACGGCTGGATCTCGGACATCAACCCCGACAGCTTGGATAAGCTGAGCGGCGCCGTCGCCGAAACGGGCTTGCTGCCATATCTCAATCCCTCCGAATCACCGGAGAACCGCCGATTCCAATTCCTTCGCAACGGCTATTTCTGTCTTGACAAGGATACGGTCTTTGGTGCCAAGCAGCGTGTCATAATGAACCGTATCGTATCGCTAAAGGAGGATGCACACAAGAACTAGGCCCAAATATGCGGTTCAAGGTGGTATATTTCTCTCCTCTCAAAGACGTCAATGGTCCAAAATGAAGTCAATTGTGAAGATATTTTCGTTGCACCTAGCACAAGTGAGTAACCCGAGAGTGAAACAAGATGTGAAGCAACGAACATTGATTTCAGCGTGCTTTGAGCGGCAGCTATTTCCTTGTGCACATTTCTCAGGGCAGGAAGCCAGGAATGCAGATTATCACGGATCGTGAGCTGATGATGCTCGAGGATAGTCGTTATCCAGACGAGATGCAGCTCGAGGGCCCGAGAGCGAGGAACCTCGTGAGCGATAAAATTGACGAGTCGATCAAACACCACCAAGGGAACATGCGGGACAGCCAAGGCAACATCGGTGGCTATGATGGAATAATATGCAGCCGAAATAAGCGCCGGCTCATTCAGGCGCAACGCCATGCCCAGGGCCACCATAAACTCCTTGTGCTCGAGCTTCTTTACCACATTCTGTGGCGTCAGCTCGACATCAATATCAAGCGGGTCGAAGCTGACATTCTGGTCCGACGTGAACACAACCAGGCCTTCCGTCGTGGCAGCGCACCATGCGCGCCCAGTGGGGGCAAAAAGGACAGCGTTCGTGCGAATTTCTGGCTTGATTTTGCGCTTGGACATGTCGCACGGTTTGCGCGAGGACATGCGGTTATCATTGTCCGTGTCCGATCCTTCCGTATCCTCCATCAGTTCTCGCGGACCAGCCGATGTCATCGATCGGCTGTTGAGATACTGCTGCATACCATCAAGCGATAGGTTGCGCGATATCTCGAAACGGCGCAGCAGCACTCGCGTTTCGCGATCGTACAGGCAAATATGCTTGCTTCGCCCACCGGCCACGAGCACGGCCCCGTCTGGCGAGTAGTGTAGGCTAGTGAATTTGCGCGAAGCCTGGGAATTTTGCGCGGTTATACGGTCTTCGATCTTACGGCCCGTGGCCAAGTCAAGGCGTCCTTCAATGAGACCAGTGGGCTTGGCAGACTCAATGTCCCAAAATGCGATCTCGCCCCTTGACGTGGCAGCGGCAACTTCGCGACCATCCGGACGCACTGCAATCGTCATCACCTCTGACTGCAGCGTGAGCGCCTCGGTATACTTGGTCCGCGAAAAGATATCCCACGTTCGTATCGTTTTGTCCCAGGAGCCAGACACAAGGAGACTAGACTCGGGGGCAAAGGTCAGCGCCGAAATAGGCCCTTCATGTCCGGCGAGCACATCGAGCACATTTCCGGTTTGCAGCGACCAGATGAAAATCTCAAAGGTATCACGGGTTCCGCCACAGACGACGTCGCCGGACGGGTCCACCGCAAGGGCAGAGAACTGGCACGGATCGGGCGTAAGCAATGTGCGGAAGTTGCGGTACCGAATCAGATCGTATGCGCGCACAGTCCCGTCGACGGATGCAGACAAGAGAATCTGGTTGCTTTTAGAAAACTGCAGTGCAGTAACCGCGCCTGAATGCTCAGAGAAGGTTACGATGCAAAACCCAGTTGCAATATTCCACAGCTTGATTTTTCCATCGTAGCCGCCCGTTGCGATGAACTGCGAGTCGGAAGAGTAGGCAATGGACTGGACATCATCAAAATGACTCTGCTGCTTGAGCACATACGTTTCGGATTGCCACTCCCAAACAAGCAACTGGCCGAGCTTGGAGGATCCAAGACCAATCCACTCACCGGTAGCATTGATTGTGACGGTATCGATCGGATGCTGAGATATACTAGGTGCTAATTAGCATTTTCAATGGCCTCGGTCTGTGAACCATACCTGAGCGTCTGAAGGTTGGAGAATCCTTCGAGATCCCACATGCCAAACGTTCCATTTCCGAAACCGCAAACGAGCATCCGAGTCTTTTCATGCAACGTCGCCGATGTAATCTTACTATGCTGATCGGTGTACTTTTTATCGGCCAGCTGCCAACGGATGAGGCTGGACTCGGAGTCGCGGGCCCAATAAAATACAGCGCCGTTCTTGGCCACACTGTAGATCTTGTCGCCAAGAAAGTACGCCCGCAAGACGCCGTCACGGTGGCCGGTCAGAGTTATGGCGTTGAAATCTTTGCGAACAAGAAGGGAGTAAACTCTGCAAGTCATGTCGTCGGACGATGACAGGATGAATCTAAAATGGATAGTTAGCTTGACAATCGGTATCAAACAATGCTAACGCCGAGTCATCGGACCAGCAGATATGATTGACGTCATCGGTGTGCCCAGTAAACTTCCTAAAGCGCACCATGGGTGCAAATTCGCGCTCAAAATTTGGCGCGTGCCAGATATGAACCTGGTTTGCATGGGTCACGGCCAGAAAACGGCCGTCCGGGCTGAACGAAATATGGCTGACGGCCTTCTTGAAGTTGAATGAATGAAGTACGCAATTCCTTCGGATGTTGGTAATCATTCCGCGTCCATCTAATGAGTAAGGGCGTTAAATAGTGGTAGGGATGAGACTGTTTGACCCTTGTCAATAACGATGAGCATCACGCCGTTTGGAGACAGCGCCAGATGCGAAATATTCTTCCTCGTCTCAAAGCCAAGCGCATAAGAGGTGTTCCTTGATAAGGTATGTAACAAATGCGAGTGAATAGGGAGGACAACGCACCGGACGAGGTCGAAGCAGATGACGCGGTTTCCGATGGGACTCAGCAGCCGACCGTCTGGCGCAAACACCACGTTGCCCTCGCGATATACCGCTCCGTACAGATTTCTGAACTGTGATGCGCGTAGGAGTGAGCATAATGACGACAAGCAGCAGCGTGCCTCAAAGTTGATCTTCATCGCAACCAAAATCCGTAAAAACAAAAGAGAATTTGCGCAACTGCGGCAAATGTGAACACTATTCCGCGAAAGCAGCCATCATGGCAAGTGCAAACCAAATAGAGTGCATCGTCTGAGCAGCCATTTCATTATACATCTATGCTTCTATCCTTCACTATGTCAAATCTCGGGAGAACAGGAAGGATCATGGGTCTTGGCGCAGGCACCTTTCCAGCAACCATGGCTCCGCGTCCAAGATCAGGAGGAGCAACAATTGGCACCCAGAATCCTATGTCACGTTGCATGGCGGCATCGCACATATCCACGGCTTTGTGCAGTGCATCTCTCCTAAGCTCTCCCTGGCGAATCTGCAGAGTAAATTGAGTCTAGCAAACGTAACGAGATAAAATCGAACCTTGTCCGCTAAGCTAACTGTTTCCTCCATTTGAGGGACACTTTGCTGCCCAGGGCGAGTGCCACATTCAATGTTGCGACTGCTGTTAAATGGCACCGATAGCGGATGCGTGGTTGAATTCATAGTTCCGGTGCTACCTGAATTGAGCGTGGCTTCGGGTGTGGAGAGAAATGGTCGTGCATCCGCCGCCGACACATCTTGTAACGCGTTGTACAGGGCATCGAACTCGACATCATCCAGCAAACGCTGGCGCACGCTCCTCGCTTCCTCTGCGTCTGTCTTCACAATGACCGTCCCCGTTGCGTCGTCCCGCTGAAGCACAATACCCTCCGATATTCGCTTCCTCGAAGGATTGTTCACCGTCGCGGCAGCAATCGTTGCAGGGACAATGGGAGTTGACATGTTCATGACGGATGACCGCAAGCCATCGGCTCCTGTTCCAGCGTGCTCACCAAAGTCCAGCGCATGCAAATCTTGAGGAACGTCGATGGCGACGGCGCTTATGGCAGTATCCGTGCATTCGAGATCCATTTGTGTTGCTAATCAGCGGTTGAGATCGCCAAATGCCTGCTCCATCGTTGCACCCCATGTATCAAATTAACCTCTCTCAATGCATGGCACATTATCTCTCAAATAAATCTCATCAATATTTCTATAACTATCACTGTAGCCAACATTGCAGGCATGCTAATTGTGATTAGTGTTCCTAATATAGCACATCAAGATGGAGATGAATGATCCCTGTTGCTAGTCATAATATTGCTAATATAGGACATTAGCGTTATGCCGATTAATAGTGACAGAAATATTGTCAGAGTAAACTATATACCACACGCGAGTTATTCCAACTCCATCCCAATAAGCTATTAGAATAAAACTAAATGACTCTGCACAAATACTCTTATACTAAGTTACAAATGTCTACTTCCATGGGAAACCTGATACTTTAACTGCCACTCTCCTTCTCCACTGCCTCCTTTCACAAACACAGCCACTTGCTTAAGAGAGGCGCGGAGGTCAACAATGTTGACGCGGCTGTCTGCTTGGAACTCGCTCACAATCTCTCCACTTGTCGCCTTGCCGCCCTTTTGTGAGAGCAGTTTGCGGACTCGCTCACGAACATACTCGTTGCTCCCGCTCACCTTGTCCTCGATTCGACGTCCAACAGAGCGCATAAGGTTGTCGACGGCGTCTGAAGCCATTCTCTCGGCTAAAATGACAGTCGGCTGTCGATATAGGATCGAATATGCTGCTGCTACCTTGCTGACTGACGCGGGAGTTGGCGGCAAGCAAAGTACCATGCTCATGAATCTCTCGAACACTGGCACTGCTCGAAAGCATGTCGAGAATTGCCTGATCCTCGGAGTACTCGGTTCTAGGCTCATTTGATTCCTGCAAGGCCGCTGGCTGCTTGGAAACCGCTCGAGGCGTCTCCTTGGGCAAGCTGAATAGGTCTTTCAATGTGTGAGACTATAGAGCGCGTCATAGGTTGGACAGCTTGCATCAATGGAAACAAACTGCAAGTCCACTTCGCACAGCCCCGCGTCGAAGAACGGATGTTGATAAAAGCTGCTTGTGAATTTGACGCTGCATAATCTTCTCCTCAATTGTCCCCGAGGTAATCAGACGATACAAGACCACATCGCGGTGCTGGCCAATTCGCCATATCCTTTCACAAGCTTGGATATCTACTTGTGGATTCTACGCGAGGTTATGCGCTTTGGCGACCAGAGATTGGTATACCCAGTCTGGGTCAAATATGACAACGCGATTGGCGCCAATAAGATTAATTCCAAGCCCGCCAACTCTGGTCGTCAGCAGAAAGGCGAAAATGTCGGCGTTGCTGTTGAACTCATCAACTAGGGGAATGCGCGTCTCGACAAGAGTGGTGCCGTCCATCCTTCGATGGTTCCAGTCTAAACCGTTACAAGCGGCATACACATGAAGGATACCAACCGTGTTCCTTGAAAACTTGCTGAAGCATGTCAAGACATCGCCGAGACTGCGAGAAGACGAGCACTCGGTCTCCGGCAACTTGCCATCGCGCCAGCATCTCAACCAAAACGAGAACTTTGCCACTGGTTTCAAAAACGGTTCTAAAGGCAGAGTAAGCAGGAGATTGGCCAACATGGACGTACGGCACGGCACCAGGCTTGGAAAAATCGGGGTGATTGCATATTTTCCGCAGCATGCTAATGCCATGCAATGCGTTCAGGCTTTTATTCATAATTTTATCAATGTCATCAGACGAGAGGTAGAGTTCGTAGGCATGGCGTTGTTCGGAAGTAAGCCGACAGAAAATAACCTAACAGGCGTGAGGACTTGCGGCACGCACAGGAGTGGCCAACTGACATGCTCCGTGCGGCGCGTAAAATTGTCCAAAATATCCTTGGTTCGTTTAATTATACAGGGCCTTATAAGATTGCGCAGCGCAAGCACGCATTCCATGCCAAATCGAACTTGAAGCTTGGTCGCATTCGAATAGCCACCGAGCGTGATCGGTGTGTTAAAGTACTCTTCAAACGCCGTTTGGGTCTGCAATGCACAAGTCATATTGTCGGCATGGGCGCTTTGTGAGATGGCATACCCCAAGAAGACTGGGTCGAACGAAATCGAGTAGAGACCATAGCTCGATTAAATTATTCTGAATTGGCGATCCAGACAAGATAATTTTCTGCGTGCACTAAGAAAGGTTGTCGATGGGTCCAGCCCTTTAACATTACTAACGAGCAAGCCCTTGCATTTGAGCGTAATGTCGGCATCCGGGTTCTTAATCTTGTGACCTAGTCGCTGTGGTCAGTGGTGCTTTAGTGTGCATCGCAAATATACCCTCATCGAGAAAAACGCAATCCCATTTAAACCCAAGCAGCTCTTCAGCGTTGATCTGCAGCGTTGAATACGTTGTGATATACACATCGGCGTTCTGTCGAATCAACCGCGTGAAACTGTCCTCGGATTCGCTCTGTACCGACCCGAGATGGAGAACAATAACGCGAAGAGCTGGCCACCACAGCCTAAACTCCTGGAACCATTGCCTGAGCAGCGTTGCCGGGCAAATGACAAGCGATGGACGTGGGAGCAGACGAGAGTGATGGAGTGAGGCAACGTAGGCAACTGTCTGCACCGTTTTCCCCAGGCCCTGTCCACATCACAGAGGGTCAGCGATGGTCAAAGCAGACAGTTCAGCCCACCATTTCATCTGCAACAATGCCACCACCACCCTCACTTCTCCAGCGCCATAGTATATTGAGTCCTTGTTGAATGGGATCAGCCTGAGCGACGGCCATGAATTATACCTTCGCGTTGATGGGGCAGAAGGCTACTGTGAAGGATTTCCGGAGCGTACAGCTCGCCAGCAATGTGAATGGAGCTTGACGAAGTCGAGACGCTCGCTGCTGCGATGGTAAATCGAATCGGACGTTCGTGAAACGAACCAACCTTGCTCACTGCGATGTTCATTGTAAAATATGACGGTCGTTGGAGCCGCCTTCTGCCAGCGCTTCATGCGAGTCTTTGCAACTATACATTAACAATTACAAGGGCTAAAGGACCAGTACCTCGTACTGATCACGGACGCGGTCATCGACGAGCCGCCGTGCTGTGTATTCAGCCTTGTGGCGCTTGACGAGTCTCTCGCCCTGTGACTCGCTTGCCTCTGAACCGTGTTCGCCAGCCGATTCGTTGATGCTGCTAGACGAGGGGCTGGTTGACGGCGCGTCGGAGAGTTCTGATGGATCCGATTCTGACATCGAAATTCGGTTTGACAAACGCTGAGTCATCACTGACGCAGTCCATCGACTTGCTCACGTTCGACCAGCAGCCAACATGAAAAAGGCAACATACCTGGAACCAAAACCCGCAGCACCCATCGTGCAGACTGTTCTTGCGACAATGGATAAGTTTGCGGATGTTCCGGGTTCATTTGACTATGGCATTGCCGATTTTCGCAGCGACTTTAGCCGCCTGTGGGTTGCTGCTAAGCCGCTTCGTAACATTGCCACGGAGGTCAAGAATGTGATACTGTGGAAGGACCATGTCAAATCATCCGTAATTCTTGTGGTGGGTGGGCCAGAATGCCTGCTTCTGTCATGACATGTCATAGGTCCTTGTCGCTTTAGTCTACCTGCGCTTAATGTCGCTCATTCTCACCCTGGCCACTCTAATCGCATTTACTCTCCAATATCTCCAGCAGCACACCTCGTCGGTTCTCGTGAGAGAGCATTTGAATCGCGCAGAGCCAAACTTTGCAACTCATGCAGCAGCCACTCCTGACAAGCCCA
The DNA here is from genome assembly GCA_004114245.1 of Zoopage sp. CT-All. Lineage (NCBI taxonomy): Eukaryota > Fungi > Zoopagomycota > Zoopagomycetes > Zoopagales > Zoopagaceae > Zoopage > Zoopage sp. CT-All. Next base: position 9,904 of record QZWS01000203.1, read on the forward strand.
TGCTTCCACAGATATCGGCCGACGACCTGGCATGGTGCCACATGATAATCCGCGATGCAGTCAGCGTATTAGAGCGACTGACCAAGTGATGTGCCATTTGCTCAAAAACATGCTAACTTGCTCGGATCTAGCCTGGTTAAATGGACCAATCCAACCCGGACGCTGTGCTGTCTTGCATGCATTGTCGCCGCTGGGATCCTCACACCTTTTGTCTCGCTTGATACGGTGCTCCCACTCGCAGGTATCATTCACTCTGTGCTTCACATGCGGATTCCCTAGGTTATGCCACTATTGTGTACATGTTCGTCCTGGTTCCGCTGCAGACACACTACCCTCGCTATCGCCGTCTCTTCAGCCCAATTGAATGGCTCCTGTACAATATTCCAGAATTTGCTCAAGACAATTGACCAGTAAAGAGTGCTGCAGCATCAGTGGTAGCGCGTCAAGAGCGCTGAATGGGGTCCGCACGAGCGTATGGGAACACCTTGAATTCGCATAGCGGTTGTCCTTCTTGCGTGAAGTGAAACGAATCGTAGCAATGCTTGCAAAAAAATGCAGGAATTTCTCCCGCATTGACGTCATCGATGGTGACGAATCTAGTCAAATATCAGACCAATCATTATCGATGATATTCCTACTCTGCTGGGTAGAATCCGCACATGCGGCACTTGATCCTCGCAATTTTAGACCGGAAAAACGCGCGTGGGTATTTGTGAATATCATCGTCGTTTAGTGCTGACACCAGACTAATCAGGGTGTAATGTTGAGCTCATTGACATTGCAATAACGAACTGGATATCCGTTACAATGAAGGTATGTTCACAGGATCCATGATGAACATATGTGCATCGCTCACCGACGCGAAGCTCCAACTTGGAGAACGCAACAACGGCGCTCCGGATGCGGTTGATCGCTTTCCCTGTATCACGCTTGTACTCGGCGATGCAGGTTTCATAATCTGCTCCTGTACGGTAGTCGACAAACGCATCGCCATTTATGATCAGAAACGCCGGCTGGCTGCTCGCCTCCTCCTGTTCCATGATGATGGCAGTTTCGATTTCGCCAGAGGAGCAATCGATCAAGTCCGTCATTTGCTCCAGTGCCTGTGAGGCAAGAATTTGAAATTCCTGGGATCGGACAGATGGGCGACTTCGTGCATAGAACGCAACGGATATGACGGCGTCAAGGAGCGCATCGGGTGTCATAGGCGTCGCTGAGAGAGTATGATACAGCCGCTAGAAATGGATCAAAAACAGCATGTTTCGGTACATGCCCACCTCTCGTGTCACCATGAAGTTCATCTCTGGGCGCTTCCGTGCCGGAACATCGACCCGACTCTCGGCTCTAATAAATAGCTGTCAGGCAGAAATTAAAGCAATAGTGTCCACACTTTAATGTAAACAGTGAGGATCGTTGCAGCTTGCGCACCAACTGATGGAACTCTGACTCAACCACTACCTCCAGCGTCTTCCCATTATCCACTTGGGCCGATACAGTACTAAGCGCGCCACTGGCACTGCCCTCCGCACCGGAGGCAGCCTCGAGGAACTGCGAGGCCTGGATTCGCTGCAGCGCCTGCTTGAACTGCATCGGGTCGGCAAACAACTGATTCGAAAGCAAGCTGCTATCTCCGACGCTTCATCAAGCAGTCGTTAAACCATACGTCAGGTCGCCGTTGGCAATGCGAAGTGGGACATACGCGAAATCGCGATCGCGTTCTGATTCCTGCGTAGGCGTCCACCGGCATTCGGCCGCCACCGCGTCCATGGCGACGACCATCGCCGCGGTCTCGTCGATGAAGTCGCGCGGGCGAAGTTTCGGAAGGTACACCGTCGGCGCGTCGTCGGACATGGAGGCAGCAGTTGTTGACGGTGCCGGGTGACTGGCCAGGGTTTATTGCTCGGTCTCTCCCAAGCAGCATGGCATGGTGCTACAAAGCCCTTGCCCTTGCTGGTCTAGAGGAATTTACGCAAATGCAACTGACAGCAAAGATGCAAGTCAAAAGCAAAAATACTCATAAGCCTTAAAAATCATCGCATACTGTACTATGGATCATTCACTCAGTGTCACCGTGATTGGTATTACGGCTGCAGACGTGAGCGTCTCCTCATTCTTATCCTTGAGGCCTACGTTTGTCGAGGACGCTGCGGCCATCGTACCCACAAAGGCGTACCCATACTCGCCCATTTGACTCAGGTCTGTGCCAGCAATCTCTTCGTCCCGATCCATGCGGTTGCGCAGTGTGGGAAGCATGTTCATGGCGTACAGAATTAAGTTTGTGAGGACGAAAGTCCAAGCGGCAATGGCAACAGCGCCGGCCAGTTGGATGGGAACTTGCATAAAGTGCCCGCTCACCCAACCGCCCGGCGCAGTGCTCCCGTCCAGATTAATGATCTCGCTATCGGCGAATACTCCCGTGAGGACGACGCCGAGAAAGCCGCCAATGCCATGCACGGCGAAAACATCAAGAGCGTCGTCAAGCCCGATGTGATGCTTCATATCGGTAGCATAGTTGCAGATGACGCCTGCGAGTGCGCCGATGACAAATGCGGCCCAAGCCTCGACGTACCCCGACGCAGGAGTGATGGCCGCAAGGCCGGCAATGGCACCGCAGCAGAAGCCAAACGAGGACCATTTTTTGTCGCCACGCCAATAGCCAATCAGCAACCAGGTCATTCCTCCGACCGCACCGGCGAGGTTC
>QZWS01000204.1:0-17694 GCA_004114245.1 Zoopage sp. CT-All
CGCCCCCGCCCGCCTGCCAGGGTTGCGGATGGTCTTGAAGGAGGCTGGCGAGCACAGTGTTCGGGTTGGTCTGCTGTAATGCTAGTGCTACTGCATATATACACTGTGTTGTCATCATACTACTGGTCTTGCCAATGTGGGGAGAGTGTAATGCCTGTATTGGGCCTTTTGCCAGTGTGAGAGCCATCATCAAGCCACCTCATCCAGGGCTGCCATCACCAAACGTTGCAGCAGAGGACAATGCTGAGAAGCGCCATTGCAATGCGTCGTTGCCAGCAGCTATGTCTGTTGGTTGCTGACCATGGACCCCTCCTGGGTTACTGTAGAGTCTGTAGACATGCTGGTCAACATGGTGAAAAGAAAACCACCGCGGCCAGCATGTCAGTCACTACACTCCCACTGACCCAGGTCACCATTTCCAGCAATGTCTTCATGCGCATTGACGTCATGGCCGAAACACTAATGCCACCACAGTGACCAGGGGTGGCATGCGTTGACTGCGGCCGACGCATCGGTTCTGCCTTTTCGCCGCCAGCCTCCCGCGCCGACCCATCATGTCCGAGCAAGTCGAACGCGCCTTCCAGAAGCAGCGCTTTGTCTTCCAGAACCCCAAGCAGAAGGCCGGCGTCAAGCGCACCAAGTCGCTGCGCTGGTATAAGGACGTCGGTCTGGGCTTCAAGACGCCGCGCGAGGCCATCGAGGGCACGTACATCGACAAGAAGTGCCCCTTCACCGGCGAGGTTTCCATCCGCGGCCGCATCCTGACCGGCGTCGTCGTGTCCAACAAGATGAAGCGCACCATCATTGTGCGCCGAGACTATCTGCACTATATTCCCAAGTACAACAGGTACGAGAAGCGGCACAAGAATCTGGCCGCGCATCTGTCGCCCGCCTTTGTCGGCGTCGAGGCCGGTGATTCCGTGACCGTGGGCCAGTGCAGGCCGTTGAGCAAGACCGTGCGGTTCAATGTGCTCAAGGTGATGAAGAAGAATGTCAAGGGCAGCAAGCAGTTTGCCAAGTTCTAGGCATTTATGCAATACCGGCGCTATACAGCAGTGTGCTTCTCCTCTGATGCATGATGTGCGTTTGATGCATAATGTGCATTGATGCAGTGTCCTTTCATTGCGGATCTATATGTCGTCGTTGGTACACATTTACATACGTGGCTACTCCTCCATCAGCCTGTCCATCTCACCATCCACGTCGCCGTCCCCCAGCATCTCCTCTGCTGCCCTGCCCTCGGCGCTCTTCCCTCCACCCACACCACGACCTCCCCGGTGTGCTCGACTCGTATTATCCAGTGTCTTGATCACACCCATCTTGACCAGGAACGAGTATATCTGAGACGTCTTGTTCACATCAATGTTGAGCATTTCTCGTGCCTCGCGTTTCCGCAGCGTGCCCTTGCGTCCGTATGCATGCACCAACGCCTCCTTGATGACGATATACGGTCGTGGGAAGAGGCGGAGGGCGGCGCAGAGCTCGACTTCGGCTTCACTGAGCAGGTGCACATCCTCGGCGTTGTACACATCAAGCGGGGCGGTGGGCTTGCGTCCACTAGCGAGAACAGGCTTCTTGTCCGATAGGGCGGGTGATGCCTCGGCAGTGGAGGATTGACGGCCGTGGTGTTGGTACCGGAGACGGTCCATTGATGCCAGTGCGTCTCGTGCTGCTCGATTGGCCTAGTCATGTGCGTGAGTGATGGCCATCAATTGCTAGATTGCCGGCCCACTCTTTGAGCGCGCAGTTCTTCAAACTCTGCCCCCTCTCGAAGGGTCCGTATGCCATGGAGCCGGTACTCCTGCAGTGCGATAATCTGCCTCTGCATACGTCGCTCCTCTAGCACTGCCTCGGAGAACTTATCAAAGTCGCTTTCTATCAGCAGTCTCGCAAACACTTTGATCTGTCCAAACAGCTCCTTGTCATCGCGGTCGAGGCGCTTTTCGGCTGCTGCATTTCGGCGGAAGTCGACCAGATTACGATCGATGAGAAGCGTCCGTCGCTGTCGTCGCCGATCCAGCAGGCGGTTGTAGATATCCAGCAGCGTTAGCTTAATTTCTACCAATGACTGTCGTCAATCGGGCAAGTGCAATCTGACCCACCCGTCTCTTCTGGAGCCTCGTTCGATGTGAACGTGATGTCCTTAATATGACTTTCAAACTCATTCTCGAACCTAGCATGCGCAATAAGGACATATCGCAATTCAGGTACCGCATACTCTGTCTCAAATTCCTGCCGCCCGGGCATGAACCCTTGCACTTCGTGGTTATGCGGATGGCTCTGAATGGCACGCACATTCTCCGAAGCTCCAAGATGGTGGCGCTTCGTGCGTTCGGGCATCGTCACGCCGTCAACCAAATCGTCCCGATTAACATCAATCTAAACAGCGCGTGGAGCAGTGCAAATCAAGGCTGCTGTCCCTTACAGGCATGGGCCAGTTAGGCGAGCCGGTGTACACGACAGCATAATGCCGCTCACACTCCGCCTTGTTCTTCGTCCCCACATGATCCGACACGGCCGACCAATTCCCCATCCCAAATAGAGACAAGCCCTCTAATAGCAACAGCTCTTCGTCCGCAGCCCAGTCGGGCTCATACAGCGGGAAGAGCAGTTTGTCGATGACGCGGTACGGATGATCGACGGCGTGCGGGTCATTGGCCCGGCCCGCAGAAAAGCACGAGATGCACAAATGCATGTCATCGCATTCGGCGCATTTTATGCGAGCCAGGGCAGTAAGATCGGCTTGACAGACATCGCATTGGATGTGGTGCATGCGAGGCTCGAACGGAAAATACCGTATCGAAAACGGAGCTGTCTGCTGACCCCTATCAGATCAAGACGCTTTTCTCCCTAATCTGATAAGCAGCCATGCATCCTCTCGACGGCATTCTTGCCGCCACCTCGCGCACCTCCTCCGCCATATTCTCCCACATATCCCGCCGGATACTGCCGTGTCACACCACCGAGTTCGCCTCCGACGGCACTGCCGCCGGCCTTGCCACCAATGTGCTGGTCCTCTTTACATCCCAGACCGGGAATGCCGAGGCGATTGCTACGGCATTCCATACGCGCACAAAGGAGCTCGGGTATCGGTGCCTAATGGAATCCGCTGATGACTATGCCAAGAAAAATACGAATGATGCCGCGTTTCTCGGGTGCCGAAAGGATACCGTCTTGATATTGATTTCATCGAGCACCGGCGACGGAGACGTGCCCGACAATGGAGCAAAGTTCTACAAGGCACTGAGAAAGATGTCTAAATCAGCCGACACTGCAGCATTCAGTGATTTGAAGATGGCGGTGCTGGGTATTGGCGACTCGAACTACACCACGTTCTGTGGCGGCACCAAGCGGCTGCGCACGCTGCTCATCAAGCTCGGCACCATCGAGTTCCACCCAGCGACGTTTGCGGACGACGCGCAAGCCGGTGGCATGGATGCTACGATCGATGCTTGGATAGATACAATCCTTGGGCAAGTTGACTGCATCGAGGCAAGATCGCTATCAAATTCAGGCGTGCTGGAGCAAGTGGCTCAACGGTGGTACCATCCCCACTCCATACTCTGTAGTACCGATGCAACTGCTGCTGCGTCAATGCCTATTCGACGTCGTGGCTCGCCATCCTCTGGAGCAAGGGCTACACCGTCGCCAAAGGCTGGCGCATCTAGCCCCGCAGCACCCGATCTTATTCTCAATCCGCTTCGATTGCAGGAGCCTGTACCTGCAGCCATTACGGAAACGGTCGCGCTGCGGAGTCCGAGCATTCCTAACGTGACTACAGACAAAGACAATGATGGCTATTTCAGCATCAACAAGCATGCGGCTTCTACGGCTGCGCATACGCCCACCACCCAAAGCTCCTCTCCTGGTTTGGATCAAGTCGTTCAGCGCCTGGAGGATAGTGCGCGCCGTTGCAGTCAGTCTCGTGGTGTTTCATCGGACGAAGAAACCGTGCAACATAGTATTCCCATGCTTATCCTGTCCCCGCAGTATCTGCGACTCGCAGCTCCCAGCTCAAAGCTGCTTCCGCTCCCGCTCACTAAACCCGATCTTTCCGTTTTGACCCAGCTCACAGGAATTCCAAAGGCCCCACCCAGTCAACCGGCTTGGAATCTCGTGCGAGTGGATGGCAGCTTGCCGCTCAGCACTGTCCAGGACCTCGAATTGTTGTTCCACCAACTCCCTGAAGACCAATCTTTGCATCGCCCGTGCATCACAAGCCGACGGACATTGACCGCTGCGAGTGCATTGCGACGGACGCTAGAACTTGAGCTCACGTTCGACGGGGTAGCGCATGAGTCAATCAAAGACATGCAGGACCGATCCGGGACATTGCGTGCTGGAGACGCGTTTGCGATTCTCTGTGAGAATGATCGAACGCTCATCGAGGACACGTTGCTCCTCCTTGGCATTAGCGTCGATATAGCCTCCGCTCCTGTCAAAATAACTTCTGCCACTACGAACTTTAAGGGCCTGCCCCATTCAAACTGGCGAGGCTGCTTGGCGGATGGCGTGGAGATCTGTCGGCGATCTCTCCTTCAGTATGGGCCCGATCTCGCACTGCGCAACTCGGGCTTGAAAAAATCGCTACTACGACTTCTTGCCGAGCGAACCAAAGACGCTTCCGAGCGCCAACATCTGATGTACCTGTGCAGCCGTCAGGGGCAGGATGAGTTCTCCCGACTGCGTAGTATGCAGCCAACGCTGCCCGAGATATTGCAGACATGGCCCTCGTCTGCCTCGCAGGTGGGTCTTGAGGAGCTTCTCAGCTCGTTGCCCGCCCTCTCGCCGCGCTGGTTTTCTGTTGTGCATGTGGCTGAGCGTGATGGCATGACACGAGTCAAGTTCGCGTTCACCGTAGTCGAGTATCCAATGGTTGACGGCGACGGCCGCGCTCGCAATGGTGTTTGCACCTTCCGCTTGGATTCCCTCACTGCGCCGTTGATAACTGGGGCCGTGCGATGTGCTGTCTATTTCCGCCCACGGACCGTCGAACCAGCACAAGGCTCCAGCAGCACTTCTTGGCCGTTTTGCGCCCCTGTGGAAAGCATTGTGCCTATGGTATTGGTTGGTGCCGGCGCCGGTCTCGGACCCTTTGTAGGGTTTCTCGCAGAGTGTGAACGCACTGCAGCGCGTCCAATCTGGGTGTATGCTGGCTGCCGAGTGCGCGAGAGCGACTTTGTTTACGGCAGCGAGCTGCTGGAATGCCTTGGAAGAGGGCAGCTATCAAGGCTGGAAATCGCCACAAGCCGTGAGGGAGCGCGTGAATATGTTCAAGACCGAGTACGAGCTACGTCGAGCGAGCTGTGGTCCTTGATGTCGACAACTGCTGCTCAGCTGTATGTATGTGGAGATGCCAAGGGCATGGCCCGCGGGGTTCATGAGGCATTGCGGGACATGGTGCGTGACAGTGCTGGTGTAGACCAAGCAGAAGCGGAGGCCATGCTATTGACCTGGTCGAACCAGGGACGCTATCGCCGAGATGTCTGGTCGTGAATGGATATGTACGCATAACAAGTGATTAGTTGAACAACTCAATGCAGTTATATACTCTATCGCTCAGGGCTGATTTGTGAAATGGTCCAGCCACCCGCGCCGTCCAGTCGCAGCTGATAGTCATGAAATCGTGCCAACGCAGGGTCGTGGCTGATCGAGACGATGGTGCAGCCAAGTTTAACTATCGCGGAATACAATTGCGCGGCTGCATCGTCGTCAACTGCGCTGGTGGCCTCGTCGAGCACAAGGAGCTGCGGCTTGCGAATGAGAGCTCGGCAGATGGCCAGCTTCTGCTGTTGGCCAGGGGAGAGCGCGTTCCGCCAAAACTGGAGCCCATGGGGCTGGTCGAAATCACCGACGGCATGACCCAAATTGACCAGATCAATGGTTTCAAGCGCTTGCTGTATGTCGTAGTCCAGAGCATCTATAGCGAATTAAGAATGCGGTAACAAAGGCTGGACTGACAAAGGTTCGGGTAACCGATCTGATCGCGGAGTGAACCAAACGTCAAGAATGTTTCCTGCGCGATGGACATGGCCTGTTGCCGCAGTTCCTGCCGTGTAAGCGTGGCGTGAGTTGAGGAAAAGGCCTGGATGTATCCTAAGATGGCGTGTAAGCACGCGCCTCAGGTCGAGGGCCTTGGCTGTTACCAGGACTGCTGGACTGAAGACCAAACATGAGTCGAACGAGCGTGGACTTGCCAGCACCCACTGGACCAGTCACAAGCAGACGTTTGCCTGGCTGAAGCGTAAAATTCAAGTCTACATACACGAGTGGGCAACAATTGATCGAGAGAGGGCAGCATACTCTCGATCAAGAGCCGAGAATTGGCATAGATAGAGGGCTGCACGAATGTCAGGCCGAGTGGTTCTGTTTTCTGCGGTATGCTAGTGCTTTGGGCATCCGAGTCATGCGAGGGAGCCGTTGCCGCGGCATCAATGAGGTGCGATATACGAAGCACATAGCCCATGAGCATGGAGAACCTTGCTGCCTGCTCGACAATCGTCGTTAGCTGGAAGATTAAGTACATCGACTGGAAAGAATACTATGGCGCGGTTAGAAGGAGTCGATGGTATATCCTCAGAGTGGTTACAAGGCTGATGGTGCTAGCAATGTCCGCTGGCTTACTGTCCTTGAATTCGCCGCCAAATATGGGGATGGCAACAATGGCGTAGCTCAGGATTGCTCCAAAATACGACACCAGTTGCGAAATGACTGGCGAACCATTAGAAAGCCGATGGCAGGAAATGGGCGCACCATTGAGCGGCAAGGCACGATGGACGGTGCTTGCTTGTGCAGCAATTAGCCTCGTAAAGAACGCATCGCACCGTCCTCTTTCTCTCGCTTCGCCTGCGTACATTGCAATCGGCTCTCGCTTTTCCACGATATACGTATGATAGCGCCGAAAATCGCCCTCGGTGTGTTCTCGCCGATACACTGCGCGGGTCAACGGTGCCGACACCAAGCGGGTGGCAAGGATGCTTATGAAGAAATAGATATAGATCGACAGAGGACCATACTTTCCCGTTGTCTCGGCACACTTGTATGTGTAGTATGCGATGAGAAACGGCGCGAGACACAATTTCTGGACCAGATCACGGTAGGTGTTTGCGAATCGGTCGATATCCTGTGCGATTCGCTGCTCTCTGGGCATAACCACGAGATTAGCATGCACAGGCTAGAATGGTGGCAGCAATTACGGATTATCGAGATGAAGGTCCTTGGTGATGAAGGCAAACACGGCCGGATCAAAGTAGGACTGATGGCAGACGTCTGTCAATGCCCGCCGCACATTGATCTCCAGCCATCCCCCGAAATAGTCTATCAGTGCCTTTGTCTGCAGGAAACGTCAGAGTTGGAGAGAGTAATATGGGACGCGGAGGACGCACAATGGCAGCCCCGGCGACGAGCCCCGCAGCACGACCGAGCGCCGTGCCAAACGCCGCCCGGTGCTGATCCACCAGCGCTCCAATCAGCTCGCTCGGCACCTTTCCGATAAAGTACACAAACACCTCGTTGATTGCGCAGATGACGAGAACGAGGAGGAAGGATTGGAGCACGCGGAGCGGGCGGTGGCGGAACGCGGTGACAAGCAGACGGAGGAGGCGTCGCAGAGAGGTGTGCCACGGCTCACGGCGGTGGCTTTTTGCGGGGCCTTTGACGAGCGGCATCGTTTCGCTCGGCGGCGGCATGGCGGTGTGGCAATCGTTACGCGTGCGGGAGTTGTCCATGGCAGGTGACTGTCGGGGGTCACGGGGTTGTGATAAGAGCGACGGCTTAGTCAGACTCAACAGCCTGGAACGTAACAGAATCCAGAAGACAAAAACGACATCAGAGTGATGACGTGGCATTTAGTAATCCGGCAGTATAAAAAGAGAGCAAGCGCAACTTGCCTCCTGACAAATATAGAAATTATGCACCCCTGAACACATCTGAGATCTTACCGAATTCTATTGACATAGCACATTGTTTAGTCAATCGATTTCAAATTAATTTCTCTGTCAACAATAGCAACTGCATACTAATATATTGTGTGCCTTGAAAAGTCAGCTCCTGTCAACGTGTTCATTCCACACTCTCACGCCTGCTCACATACCTGCTCACACGCCTACACTACTATCACGACACAATGCGATTCTGCAGCTCTTACAGACTCTTCCCTGCTCTTGCTCTTGCTCTCGTTGCTGCCATTTCTCAGGGTCCAACTGCTTCAGCAAGCGAGGTGGGCCGCACAACACCTCCGTCTGGTGCCACCAACCTGCCGCAAAAACAATGCCTAGTGCATACCCCTTGGCCTCGGGTCCCTGATGTGCAGTATGTTGTGAATTATGGTACATATCTCCCAGCAGCTCTTGACTCGTCCTGCACCCGAGAAGAGATCATCAGCTCATACGATCTTCAGCTGCGCATCAAGTCATTGCCGCAGACTAAGGTGATGTTGGAAGGAGCAGCACGGCCCATGAAGGAAGGGGAGACATTTGGTGCCTATTGTGCTGAAGTTTGGCGGCAATCAAGTAATGTTTTGAAGATCTTCTCATAGTCAATCCCCGGCAGCACGCCAGGGTGAACTTGCCCAGTCAGCTGGACTTTACGTTGTAGCTCAGTGGACGCGGCGTTGCCGAAGCAATGAAATTCAATCTTCTCATAGTCAATGGATTTTCCCTAGTCGACAAGTGTGTATTTATCTGACTGCAGTATAGCCAGACTGAAAGATCCTGGCCGTATCTATGCTGTGCAGGGTAGCCAAAGAATATCTACATTTGTCCATTAGCTCCAGTTGACGCCTTTATGCTACTGGGTTGTAGCATCCCTGTTGTGCCCAATTTGGAAAGTCACCGACACCGTGCATCTTCGTTGCTCCTCGCCTCCACATCATAGACAGCATCCCAACGCCTGACACACCTGACACTCACGATAAACACAATGAATTTTATATCTCACAGTTTACTTTTTATTCTGGCACTGACAAGCGTCGTCACAATATCCAACGCTGGCTTGGCGGTGGCTTCCAGAAAGCCCATCCCTGGCTGGTCAACATTAAGCCCCTATGATCGCCCGGATGCCCATGTAGTTATATCTCTTTTAACCCCGCATATAGCATCCATCAAGACGCTCGGCAGCTGGGGACAAACATGCAAGGCTGCATGTGCCGAAGCATGCAAGACCTTCCCCTTGGCGGCATCCAAGCGTCTTGAAGCCTGCCTGCTCGATGAAGACCTTGGTCGCATGATTGACACCCTCAACACTATACGCGATGACTATTGCAAAAACCAAGCAAAATACTGCTTGAAGCCTCTACAGGTGCCTTCCTGCTTCAATCCCGCCTATACCCCCGAGCAGCGCGCTCGTTGCCTTTGGAATTTATGGCATGCTTCTCAGGGAAAGCATGGTGTCCTCTGGCCATACTGGGCAAAGTCAGCGCTGAAGGACCTTGCATATGCTGCCATTGTGGGGTTCAAACTGAGGGGTCAGACAGAGAATGTCTGGTTTCGCGAGTTTGCATATCGTCAAAAGGAGCTGCTGCTAGCCAAGATTCAACCAGACGATGAATGGTCTGTTGACGCGTACAGCATACTCATTTTTATGCTCGAGAAGATTAAAGGAGTCGCCGTTTTCAACAGCAATACCATTGTCTACACTATCGCCCTCCGCGCCCTCTATCATGCTAGATCTACGCTCCTCCGTCGCATTGTTACAGATGGCATCAAGCCTCACATCCATCCCAAGCTCCAATGTGTTGCCGGTGGTGTTACAACCCTTGAGCCAATTTTATCGCGCATCCTCAATCATCTGCAGAAAATGCAAACTGTGAGTGAACCGAATTTTCCCTGGAATAGCCTGGTATATCGCGGCTATAATATCAATCCTTTGAAGGACATGAGCGAATGTGGCGATTTGTGCCTCGGTGATATTGTCAATGGGTTGATGGGCATTTTTAATCCGCCCATTTCGGCTGACGATAAGGACTACCTCACCAGAAGGTTGCTATATGAAGCCTTGCCCGTTGGCCCTGGTCCAAGTGACGTTTCAAACCATGCAATAGAGAATGTCATTACAGAAGGCATGGTGCATATCACCTCAAAGAATATTATCAAGACCGCCATCATCTCTGCACTTGAGTCAAGGCACCCATCACAAGACATGCCAGGCACTAAGGATTCAATCAGTGCAGAACAGGCAGCAGAGTGGCTGGGGTGGCAATGGCGGTACTTGATGCTTAAGTACATTGCAACCATTAACAGGGCAAATGTGTCAGTGAAAATATTGAAATTCCTCAAGAGGGAGAAATTCATTCCAACGTGGGTGGACTATGCTCTTTTGAAGAAAGAATTGGAAGCATTGGCCATACCTCCTTGGAAAGTGTCTGTGTCCAAGATCAAGGCAATATTTTAGCCGATTTAGTGTAAGCCAGCAGAATGTATGCAATTAGAGAAGATGCAGCTACTCGCAGTGCATCCTTCTCTCTCAGACCTGCTCAGCATTGAAAAGATCTACACTATTGACAAAGTACATGCACCTGCTAAAACATCCCGCCTCCACACGTCTCGCGATCGGGCCACACCCAGATACCAAGTCGCAGCCGCTCCCGCTCAATATTCTTGCCGATCCCAACTAGCCACCCGCCAGGCATCCATACCCACGAATAGCGCAGTCGGAATGGCATACCCTGGTACTGTTTAATCAGCTGCACAAGGCTGTGGGCGGAACCGAGCATGGAGGGGGAGTTGTGCATGATGCAGGCGTTCTCGAGCTGCGATTCACCCATTACGTTATATCCATGCCCAGTGTACGTCTCTAGATAAGTAGGCGACCTGTAGCCAGGCGTCTTCAAGGCGTCATCCTCGGTCTTGGCCTCTGTCTTTTCGAACCAGTACCAATTCGGCTGCATCTGATCGCCATCATCCGACTTTATAAATATACAGTATCCGATCCAGGATCCCGCCAACTTCCCCGCCTTGAATGCGGTGGCTTGTGGAAAGCCGGGACGAAGAAAACACGCATCAAACCAACGCGAATCGGGCTTTAGAACGGGCAATGTTCTCGCGGCTCGCAACGCCCCATTCGCAAATGGCACCGTCCAGGCAGGAGCGGACCAATTCTCGGGAGGCACCGAGTAAGGGCCCATCAAGCTCTGCCAGACACTGCCCGCGATATGGTCGCTATGATGCACGGTCGGACAACCCTTGTCCAGCCATGCTCGATGCGCGGAAAGTATGATCACCGAGTGCGCGGCTTCGGCGTCCGGGGCAGGGTGGCCGTAAATATCGAAGCGGAGGTCCGTGACAACCGATGCTGGGAGCTCTCCTGCAATGGAGGTGTCGATGGAGACGAAGTAGGAGAGGAGACAGAGCGCGAGGCGGCGGAGTCTAGCACGGTACTCCGCATCGGTCCAAACACGATGATGCTTGTTGCATTGGCTGTTCGAGCGAGTGCCGTACACGGCCAGAGGATTGATGGGTTCAAATTCCACTATGACGCTGCCGGCATCCTCTTGCGACATCAGCTTTGGCCGGGCCCAGGACAATACCCACTTGGCAGCATCCGGGACGCATGCAGCCAGCAACACGGTGCAATTACCACCATCGTCCTCGGTACACATTTCCCAAAACACCTGCAGCGCAGCAGCGAGATCCACCATCCATGGTGGTGGAGATGGTGCAGGAGCAATGGATTGACGACTTTGGGTGCGGAGGGGAAGAGCGGAGCTGTGTGCGGAACTGTGTGCGGAAGATGCAGCAGCCAGGGATGAAGGTGGTGGCGGCGGCGGCTCGGGGACGGCGATCCGGCACTGTCGCTTGTACCAGCCAGGAAACCAAGATATCAGGGATTTACGGATCCGTAGGAGGACGAGCCACCGGCGACCGGAGACATGGTGCAACGTGCCGCCGCTATGAGGATCATCCCCATTCTCGCTCCCTCCGCCCTTTATGGGCCACGGCGCCGTCGATCCCCGTCGGACTACTGCCTTGTGATCAAAATATCTCGCATATACCTTTAGCCACAAGTAATCTCCAACGGGGCCGTGAAGGAGGAAGTGCAGGCGGTGCGAGGCGCGGGAAAGACGGAACGCGGCAGTGATTTTGATGCGCGGGTCCAGCAGCAGGAACGTGAAGATACGCAGCAGGGCGTCGTCGGGGAGCTTTTCAAGGAGCATGGCAGGAACCAGCAGAGGCTGGGCAGAGATGATGGCCAAGTTGCTCAGGCCAAGAATAAATTACGTCAGCCACTTATCGGCAATTAATGCATTGTGCTGTCGCACCCCAGTCCCTCGCAGTTTCATCGTCCGCCCGTATCTACGCCGTGCATGTACAGCAGATGCGCGGTGAGCAGCTGCATCGTGGCTTGGTCGTCGCAGGCTGATACATCGGTAGCGTTTTGCGCTGCTGTTGCGGCTGGGCGGCGGAGGATTGTCGACGATGGGCTAGCCAGCGTCCATCCGCGGTTTTTCAGAGCTATAATGGAATGTGAATGGCAGGTTACAGATGGAAGGCGTTGGATGGGGGCAGGCCGACCTTCTGAAGCGAGGTCGGGCGTGCAGCCAAGAACGACGGCGGCCTGGTCGGGAGTAATGCTTTCATGAGCATCCTGTAGCACCCGATGGGCCTGTTCTACCATCCAATCTATCATTGCTGGTGAGCATCGTCGCGATAGCTGGTGAAACCATACCGCCGAGGAGCTGCAACATGCGAGACACGAAATCAACACTATTACTCTGCTCCACAGCCGTCACTGCACTGCTCAGCGAAGCAAACACCACGGCATAATCGGCGCTAAAGTATCCAGCAACGACCCCCCGCATCGCATCCACGACAGCACTGCTGTGCGGACTTGTAGTATTTGCAGCAGAGAGGCTGGACGTATCCGCTCGTTTCAACACCAACCGCGCCCCGTGCCTAGCAAGCGGATAATTGTGAATGCGCAGTGGATTGGTGGGATCCGCGCACATATCTGAAGAGAAGAGGTGGATAGCGATGAGCGCGACATGGACATTCTGCAGCGCGTCCATATTCTGGAGCAGCATCAGCTACGCACTCGCTCGTCAGTGAGCGAGGCAAGAGAGCAGCGTTGCCTCTGGCTCGGCGTCTTCAAGAAACGCGATGGCGGCGGCGGCGTTGCCCGCAGCAAGGAACACATCGGCGGGATCGAAGCTGACCATGGCCGCGAGGGTTGGGAAGCCGCTGACTCTGCATCTTGCATCTCCGCTGCTTATGACCCGCGTCGCAGGCAGCGTTCCATCCTTCAAGCAGGCAATGCCGCGCTGTCTACTGCAAAGCATACCGGCGCTAACTGCGTATCTAGTTCATGCTGCGGCAGGAGACGAAGCACCTGTACCGCCGCATATTTCGCACCATCCGACGCAGGCCATCTGCCCTGGCTGTCGCTTAGTCTAACAACATGCACTGTTGCAGAGGCGCCGGAGCGTGCGCGGCAGGATCTGGTTGAGCTCACGCGCCACGGGTTTCGCCGCAACGCCCTCGTTTCCGACCTAGTACACCCACCAATCCGCCCGCAATAGCACTTGACTGACGTTGCTGTTGGATTGCAGAAAGCGTGGCAACAGTGTTTAGTGCGAGGGGAGCAGGAGTACCGCAACGTGTGCCGCATGATGCTGCTGGCGAGCACGCCACCGCGGCCACCATCCGCCGGGCTGGAATAATTGTTACACTACCTTCTCTTCTCCGGTGCACAAGAAGGCATGCTGGTCTGAAAGAACGATGCTTGTATATGTATGATGGCGTCATCAACCATCCAGTTACAGCCCATACATCTTCGCTAGTACTCCTCGTAGCCCTGCACGGGAACTCTTGGCCCACTCGGCATGGGGAATGACATCGGAATGGGCTCAATGCGCGGATACCCCAGACGGTCCTTGAGCGGCGGCACGACGAGCACCAGCAGTGGGCCTGTCCCCGCACACCAGATCAGCTGTCGCCATAACACAAGCGGGGAGGAGGCCACGCACCGATGGAACCAAAGGCAAACGAGAAGGCGAGCGTGGGACGCTCATACGCGAAACGGCGCATTGCTTGCCACATGATGCTGCGGTTGGCCAGGCGATTTAGCTGGGTTTACCGTATTCGCCGTTTGTCCGCCACTCGTCACCATCTGCCCATGGTGTCCCAGCGACACATCGTCCAGCCATTGGTGCTGCAGCCCATGCCGAGCTCTTCCCCGCGCTGTGGCAGCAGAAATTCAAGATCCCTCGCTGAAACACCGGTTGCAGCGGACGCATCCCCATTATCCTCACCCCGCCGCATTATTCCAACTTGCAAGCGCCATCAGTCACTTGCGCCCGCCGTCCGCGACACCCCGCACAACCCATTTCTTGGAGCATCGTCTAGTGCCGCCATGGGAAGGAAGAAGAAACGGAGGAGGCGAAGTGCATCGTCTAGCCCAGATATCATTGCCCACAAGCCGGAGAAGCTCAGCCGTGTTGGATCGCGCAATGGTGATGGGGCCACGGATGATGAGTGTGTTTCGTCAGGTGAGAATGAGGGCGACGGTGATGGATGCTCGCCACGGGCAGATGGGAATCGCGGACGCATGCTCAAATTCGTCTTGTGAGTTGCTCACCCCCATCACCACCACTGACTTTAAATAGTCGAGGGAAGCGAGTGCCTGGCGATACCGGATACGATCTTGCCATTCCAGAGTACGTGTTTCCTTGCTTTCATTGCACTCACCAGCTTGGCTCCATAGTGAAGCATCTCTGGAAAACACCAATGCCTCCACAGCGGCACACCCCAGGAAGCTGTTTCATGTTCAAACACCGCCAGCTGCCACTGCTCATATTCGACCCTCAAATGACAAATCCAGCTCTCGACCAGCAGCCATCTTGCACGGCGTGAAAACGTCCACTACCAAACGCGTTATGCTGGAGCTCTCCTCACACGACTCGAACCCCTTTGATGAGGAGCGGCATTCCACTCGCCGAAATCGATCTGGAGACGGCGTCTGTGCTGGATCTAGCGATGCGGAGTCTCCCTTCGTGGGAATAGCGTCGCCCGAAGAGGAGGAGCCCATCGTTGCTCTGCCAGACGATGATAAGGCTCTATCGGAAACGACGCTCTCGCCCGCGGCAGAAGTCTCCCTGGACCCGGCATTTTGTGATATTGCCCGGCCCAGTGACGTGCACAAGCGACGATGGTGTGATGAGCAGCAGACTAATGGCGACGGTAGCGACAATGGTACTGTCCAGCCATCTTCAGCGAAGCGTGCGCGGGTTGTTCGCCATGCAGCGTCAAAGTCAGCAGCTACAACTGCCCGCAAAGCGACAACTCTGACAAATGGGCGCTCCACGACAAAACGACGTATTCAGGCCAATATAACGCTGGACGGGCGCGTGGATCGTCCAGTGTCATCGTTGTCGTCCAAGCCCAATACCCAGTCGGCGATTGCCACTGCGCAAGTGTCACGGTATCCGACTGCACCCGAGGAGGATCCGGTGGAAAACCCATTTCTGGACGAATCCAAGCGGCCACCGCCTTTCCTTAAGCCACAACCCAGTGTGTGAGTCGATGTCTCCTTTGTGCCAACCTGCTGACCTTGCCTGTGCTAGCGACGAGGCCCGAATACGCGAGGTGTCGGATCCTGCATTTCAAGAAGCGGAGGAGAGAGTCTATCGTCAGACGCTGCTCTTCCCCCCACGCAGCCCAAACTAGATACGTGCCATGTACAGTATACCAAGTCCAATGATGCATTACATTCCTTCAAAATAACGCTTGCAATGACTTGCGCAGTGATTTGGGCACAAGGCTACACACGCTGCTGATATCACACACCTTGCCGGCGGTTTTGCGCTCAAGGATATTCCGGAACGTCTCCCAGGCACAGAATCCATTGACACCGTTGCACCCCGGAATCGACCGCACGCGTTCGTTGATCAGCAAACGCACAAACACGGCGTCGTCATCATCTGTATACAGCTCCCAGTGCATGTTGGCAGCAAAGGGAAGGTCGCGGGCCATACGGAAAGGGCGGTCGAGATCAGTCGTATCGGTGGGTTTGTCCGCTTTGGTCCAGATGCCCAGCAGCGTGCCAAAGTGCATGATGGTCTCGGCATGGCCGAAGCGAGCCACGATCGTGGGCGGGGCGCCCTGTGCGACGTGGGTGGGAGGGGCCAGCGCATCGCCAAACCAACGCACCATCGGACACATCATATCGCCCGAGATGCTGCTTTTCGGGCCGTGGCGGCGGAAGTAGATTTCGTCTTCAGTGCCGTCATACGTTATGAATTCCTTGCGGGTGAACAGCTTGCACCACCTGCTCTTGATGCCGCTGAGGGAGCGTTCAAAGCCACAGGCCTGGAATGCGGCGTAGACGAGCCCGGTGGGCAGACCATATTTATCAGGGATGCCGAGGCGCTGATTGAAGGCAGCTGCGATGAATTTGTAGCGTTGGGATTCGAGCTCCTGTTGCTTGAGGAGGGAGGGGGCGAGCACGGTGAGGGACCATTTTTTGCAGCCCGACCACGGCCGGAACTCATCGTGCTTATCCTTGCTCACGACGAGCCGCGGGGTGAAGTCACCGTTGAGCGACTCTGTGAGCTGGTCGAGATACGCGGCCCCGGAATCAATCGAGCGCTGCACCTTGGTGGACTGGGCATCAACGAGACTGAGCACATCGGCACTGTTGTACGACTTGAGACGGTACCGTTTCACATCGCGCCGCGCCAGCCCGCGCAGATCTTCCTCGCCGGTTGGGAGGAAGAGCTTGCCCTCGTCTGACATGAGATACGGACTCGTCCAGTCGGCCAGCCACTCGGCGTATTGCGGCAGCGGGATATCAGCCTCCCGCAGGTCACTGCACCACGCCTCCAGGGCCTTGAGGTAGCCGAGGCCGGTGGTAACGGGGTAGCGCGATCCATGGCGGAAGATGCGGACGACCTTTAGCAGGGTGAGGCCGTGGGCGGCGGCCGAGGTTGCGCGGACGGCGGCGTTGGACGGGACGGGGTAGGGAGAGTGGCCGTTGAGGAAGTTCGCGGGGTCGAATTCGGCGCAGGAGGGGAGCGCGGAGGCGGCGAGGAGGAGCAGAATGGCGGTGCGGCGTGAGGGCATGGTGCGTCTAGGGGAATGCGGGTAGGGAGCAGTAGCAGCGTGGCGTGTCGGTCACGCAACCAGCTGTGGTCCACAATGGCCAAATCGCGTGCTGCCCTAGCATCAGCCCCAAGACCTCTGGGCCTCGTGGCTTCTGCAGGATCCTGTCAGAGTGGTGCCCAATACAGCCGTGGTAGCGCCACAATCGCGGCTAGTATGCCAGTAGCATAGCTGTTCCTTTGTCCCTAGATAAGTGTATGCTAGACGTTGTTGATGTTATCTGATAACATACATGTACTGCCCTAATGATTCTAGTTACTATACTATTAATCATTTTGGGCATTAACACACCTTGCCCTCTTTGTATGGCAATGAGAGCAGTTATATTTTTAGGCCAGAAAAGAGCATTGAATGCAATATCTGCAATAAAGTATTGTATTTTCAAAGCAAAATTAGGCTCTAGAGGGCGATGTAAAATGGGAATGTAGCTTCCAGAGTGACTACCTGCGCATCCTTCCCATCATCTCTCTCGCACGCACTCAACATGTTCCGTACGCTCTGTAAAAGCTACATTCCTGTCCATATGCAAAATACACTCCTGGGACAGCACTGGAAGAAGACGTACAGTCCCAGCACTATGCGGATTGACAGTTTTACAAAG